>BPLR01002672.1:0-23978 GCA_021605095.1 Caerostris extrusa | reverse complement strand
TCACTTTTACTATACAAGGTTAAGATTAACTCATTTTTGGAATGCCACTTAGAAGTTTTCTAGCATGGAGAACTTAGAATTATTATTATATCAGACGTAATCAAGACTGGCACGATGTGAACTCGAAACAATTTTACATGAATTAGTGAAATTTATTAAATATAATGATTAATGAAATATGATGATATAGTAATCACTTGGAAGAAGCATAATAATACGATAATATTAAAAAAAAAACAATTTTCATGCTTAAAACAATAACAAGGTGTATATATATATATGTATATTTTCACATTGGAATTCATCATATGCGCTAATTTTATTAAGATGCCTTTTTAGATATTTTTATTAGCGCGTTAAAATTCTTACTGCATTTAACAATAGGATACAAACCAAATGTTTTCATCTTATCCAGAAGGTTATTCGCCATCAATCTTTTCTGACTCCCGATATATGATCTCGTCAGGTGGAACTCTACTCCAAGATATTAAATCATAACAAACTGTCATAGATGGTTAAAAATGAAATCGAAGCTCCGATTCATCAAGAATAGAAAAGATTCTTCATTAGATACAAAAACTACGTGAAGAAAAAATGTAGATAAATGAATTACAATAACTAAAAGTTTGCTATTTCTAGGGCAATGTTTTAAGCAACATGTCTTTTACCATAACCATTCCTCTTATTTTATTAGAACATCATTTGTTTCCTTGTACATTGAAACGTGGTTCGTGAACAGCATATTCTTAAAAATAATAATAATAAATAAATAATAACAAATGAATAAAAAAAAAAATCACTTGACTGAAATTGGGGGAAAAAAATTAAAAGCAAAAATAGTTTATTAAATTAATTTTTAATAAAAGCGTAGGCCGAGTACCTCTGTGCTGTCTTTCACGTACAGTTGTACTTAATTTTTTTTCTGTGTAGCAGGGTATACCATAATCTGAACAAGTATGTTTTTCATTGCAGTTCGAATACACGAACGGACATATTAACATTGCCGGTTTGAATTGACAACACACAGCCACCAGAGACTATCAGCACCACCGCCGACGCACTTCTAGTTCAAGTGTTGTATGTCTACGGGTTGTTATGTCTTCAGTTTTCGATTTCGCTGTTGCTCTTCTCTTTTTCGCTCCTAGTTAATGTTTTTCTTTTTATTTGCATTTTGTTATTGGATTTATCATCAGTGCTTACTCCTTTCATTTTTGTTACTTTTGTTTATGGAATGATTTTGTTTTATTCTCTTTGTATTTTTACTCTTCTTTTGTAACTTTTGACTTTGATTATTGGTGACTTGATGGAGTGTCTTGGTCGCGCAGCGACCACACCTCCACTTGACGAATGGTGAGCAGTGACTTGTGGTCAAGCTCTTTGCCAATTGTTAGAAAAATTAAATAAATCGTAGAAGAAATAAAAGTTCTAACATCAGAGAACAAAAAAAAAAAAAAAAAAAAAAAATTACAATTAAGACAGAAAGTCAAAGTTACAATAGAAGAGTAAAAATACAAAGAGAATAGATGCATAGACAATCAGAGAGAATAGACACAAAATAAGTAGCTCGCGGAGAGAATTGTTCTAAAAAATAGAACGCGTGTGGGTAGAAAGAATGCTTGACGATCGGAATACGATGAGCGAAGAGTTGAAGGAATTGAGACCAGAAAGGAGGAAATTAATTTTTAATGTTGACTATAGCGCGATCTTTTGCGATTTCTGGGTAGAGTGACGTCATAATCGCAAATTTTTTAATAATTTAGAACAGGGTTAGTGGATCGGGAAACGGAGTCATAAAAAGTTTTTTTGCAAGTTTTTTGACGAATGCGTGGAAACTAGGAATATCAAGGAAGTGCCGAATATCATTATATCTGAAATACCAGGGTGCGTCAATGATCATACGAATAATTTTATTTTCGAGCACGTGAAAGTTGCTATTGGCTGGAGAACCCTAAACTGGACTCGCATATGCAATGACAGGTCTAAGATAAGAAAGGTAAATTAATTTTTTTAGTTCAATTGTTAGTGAGAAATTTCTACAAATTAAATTTACTGCAATTTCTTAATTGATTATTGAATTTAGTGCGTAGATAATTAATATGCGATTTATATGTTAGTTTGTTGTCAAGTATTACGCCAAGGAATTTAGTTTCTTTGGAGCTTTGACTTTCTGTCTTAATTGTAATGTTTTTGTTCACTGATGTTAGAACTTTTATTCCTTCTCTGATTTATTTAATTTTTTAACAATTGTCAAAGGGCTCGACTGCATGTCACTGCTCACCATCCGCCAAGTGGATGTGCGGTCGGTCGCTGACTTGATGGAGTACCTTGGTCGCGAAAGCGGTAAATTACTTGATTAGTAAATCTGAACTAACCCCTTTTTAAACCGAAAATTTATATTAAATGGAAATTCGATGTGATATACACTGAACTGACAAAAGTCATGGGATACCTCTTAATATCGTGTCGGCCCTCCTTTCGCCCGGCGAAGTGCAGCAACTCGACGTGGCATGTACTCAACAAGTCGTTGGAAGTCTTCTGCAGGAATATTGAGCCATGCTGTCTCGATAGACGTCCATAATTGTGAAAGCGTTGATGGTGCAGGATTTTGGGCACGAACAACCTCTCGATGATGTCCCATAAATACTCGATGGGATTCATGTCGGGCGATCTAGGTGGCCAGATCATTCGTTGGAATTGTCCAGAATGTTCTTCAAACCAATCGCGAACAGTTGTGGCCCGGTGACAAGGCGCATTGTCATCCATAAAAATCCCATCGTTGTTTGGGTACATGAAGTCCATGAATGGCTGCAAGTGATCTCCAAGTAGCTGAACATAAGCATTTCAGTCAATGTTCGGTCCAGTCGCACCAGAGGACCAAGTCCATGCCATGAAAAACAGCCCACACCATTACGGAGCCACCACCAGCTTGAACAGTGCCTTGCTGACAGTTTGGGTCCATGGCTTCGTGGGGTCTGCGCCACACTCGAACCCTACCATCAGCTCTTACCAACTGAAATCGTGACTCATCGGACCAGGCCACGGTTTTCCATTCATCTAGGGACCAACCGATATGCTCACGTGCCCACGAGAGTCGCTGCAAGTGATGTCAGTAAAGGCATTCGAGTCGGTCTTCTGCTGGAATAGCCCAAGAAAGCCAAATTTCTCCGCACAGTTCTAACAGACAAGTCCCTTGTACGTCCCACATTGATTTCTGCGGTTACTTGACGCAGTGTTGCTTGTCTGTTAGAATTTACGACTCTTTGCAGACGTCGCCGGTCTCGGTCGTTAAGTGCAGGCGGTCGACCACTGCGCTGTCCATGGTGGGATGTTATGCCTGAAATTTCATACTCTCGGCACACTCTTGACACAGTGGATCTGGGAATGTTGAATTCCCTAACGATTTCCGAAATGGCATGACCCATGCGTCTAGCTCCAACTAACATTCCGCGTTCAAAGTCTGTTAATTCCCGTCGTGCGGTCATCATCACGTCAAAACCTCTTCACATGAATAACTTGAACAGAAATGAAAGCTCTGCGAAAGCACTGCGCATTTATATAACGCGATGCTACTGCCATCTGAAAATTTGCATATTGCTATCCCATGACTTTTGTCACTTCAGTGTATATTCCTGTATAATCGAGAAGTACTGAGATAATCGTAAAATGGTATAATACAAAGTTAAAATTTTATTAAACAAATGTTTAGTTGATATGAAATTTGCTAAAGCTGTGAAATGAAGCACGGTTAAATGAAATTGTTTTAGCACGTCAATAAAATAAAAATTTATTAAAAAACTGTTATGTACTGGAAGCCAGTTAAATTTATTTCATTGTCATAAATCTCAATTTTTTTCTGTTTTATTGCTCGTTTTTTTTTTTTTTTTTTTTTTTTTTTTTTTTTTAATTTAAATACAGGGGAACGAAACTCATTAAACAGCAATATAATACACTTTATAGTTTTCAAATATTGTAATAAAAAAAAAAAAGGACAGAGACAGTACTCATTGTTATCCCTCATGAAAAGATCGCAGTGCCCTCTATTGTATAAACAAGATTAATTTAAGCTTCTAATTTTAAATTACTGGCAATCGCACATATTCTTAATGTTAAATAATATATATTAAAAACGTACTTGATGAAATTCTCATCTACGATGAATACTAAAAACTCCAACTACTTTTTATTATATATACGAATACTGCAACGACCAATAACCAACAATACATTCTACTTCATCTTCAAGCATTTTCTCATATACAGCATGCTATAAAAAGCTTAAATATTTAATGCACATACCTGCCTTTTCATTTCTGAACTGCACTTTATGTCATAAAGAACTTCTTGTTATGCTTATTTTATAAATGTTAGTTATTATGAACGATCCCTCATTTTATATTAACAATATCTTAATTTACTCTACACTGATTTATGTGTATTTCTCATTTTTAACGTTCTCCTTAAAGGTTTTGTCCTGCGTGACACTTTGCCAAAATTTGCTTCATATTTCTTTTTCTCAATAATGTCGTACAATACCCGACGGTTTCTAGTTAGGGCTGTAGGTCACTTCTTGATATACACAGGATCTAGTTCCAGAAATCAAGTCACAAATTTCAACTACATTTCCAATACCTTCAATTTATATTGTTTGACACTTTAATTCTCTTAATCTGCTCGAAACGGGGATGCCGCCAATTGGTTCATGCGCTCTTTTCTTTCATCTCCCAGCTAGTGATGCAACTTTATCAATACTGAATCAGCTCTCTAAACACTTTCAAGTGTGGTTTGTCGCTCTACGGTCTGCACACGAGGGTTACCAGACTGGGGCATTCAATTTTAAGTGGATTCCGATCCACTAACAAATATTCATGCCACCGCCAAGAGATCCTTTCAGAAGAAGGTAGGAAACACATTCTAAAGTCCGTTGCATATTCCAACATTTAAATACACACACACAGAAAATGATTTCCGAGTGTTTCAATATATATTTTATCATACAGCATCATGATTCTGGGTACATCAACGGAGTACCTTGGTCGCGAAGCGACCAGACCTCCAAATGGCAAACATAATATACAGTGGCAGTCATCATACAGCATCTTATTGATTTGCAATTATTAATATATAAAGAAATTAGTTTAAAAGTGGTAATGAAAAGAAATTGGCTTTTTTTCTTCAAATTACTTTTGCATTAATACATATTAGGATATCCTTTGTTTTAATATACTTAGAAATGAAAATTAATTCTTGATTTCCTGAATTTGAACTCTTCAATTAGTTCCATAACTTATAGTTTATTACTAAAATCGTTTCCTAAGTAAGGAAATGATATATTTCCGTTATTTTAGAAGACTGATGAATGTGTGGCAATACTAAAAGTGGTAAACATATTTATTTTCCTAAATTTTAGACTAAATATCAAACAGAAGCAAGAATATTCTTATACATCAATTTGGTGAAAATTTGCTTTGATTAGTAATAATTGTTTGTATCCGTTTATTTTGCAGTTTTCTTTCTGTAGAAAACTTATTGTCGCTGTTTTTTTTTCTTTTATTATCAAATTTTATGAAATCCGACAGCAACTAGAGCGGAATTTTATTTCAATAGCTGCGAAATACAATATACTTTCAGTAGTTTATTTTACTAACTTTTTAACACAATATCGTTATCTAGGCGCCATCCAGTGCAATAATAAGGTTTAATTAGGATTAATTTAATAAGGATTAATTAGGAAAAATAGGGAAATAGGAAATTAATTAGGAATTTAATATAAATTACATTTCAACTTTTAAGTTTAAATAGACTTTTCATTGAAATCAAAGTCATGAAAAATTTTTTGTTTTTGTTTGCATTATAAGAAAAAAAAGAGATTAGAAATTATTTATTTAAAACTTTCTAATGTTACTACCATCAATCAAAATAACAAATGTTATTAATATTTTATCGCTTGTTTCAACAGGAAATATTTATTTTGCCTATATTAAAGCCTGGTAAAGATCCCACTAATCCTACCAACTACCGTCCTATCTCGCTTCTTTCTACACTTAGTAAACTAACAGAAAAAATTATTCTTGATAAATTCCTTGATTTTACCGATTCTAATAATATAATTTCTCCACCAATTTGGGTTTCAGAAAAACTTATCCACCACCCACCAACTTTTAAGAGTCACCGAAATAATCACACAGGGTTTTTCTACAAAAAGTTCTACAGGCATCATCTTCCTTGATATCGCCAAAGCCTTCGATAGGGTTTGGGTTAATGGTCTAATTTTTAAACTCATTTTTTATGACTTCCCTCCTCATTTAATCCACCTAATCAGTTCCTTTCTCACTAATCGTTCTTTCGCAGTCTGTGTCAATAACTCCGATTCCTCCCTTAGACCCATGTCTGCTGGAATCCCTCAAGGCTCTGTCCTTGCTCCACATCTCTTCATGAATGATATTCCACAAACATCTAACACTACACTTAGCCCTTATGCTGATGACACAGCCATCATTTCACAACACCGTAACACTAATTTTCTCGTCAAGTACCCCAAAATTACATTCATCTTCTTGAGTGCTGGCTTACTAAATGGAAAATCAAATTAAATGTTAATAAGACTGAAACAGTCTTTTTCTCACACAAACGCATTCCTTCTCTAACTATCTCTATTTACGGAGAGCATGTTATCTGGTCAAAACAAGCTAAATATGTCGGTGTTATTCTCGATAAAAATCTCACCTATCTTCCACATATTGCACACATCCGCGATAAGTTCAATAAACTCATTCGTATCCTCTATCCCTTAATTTGCCGTAATTCTCCAACCACAGTAGACATTAAACTTCTTCTTTATAAAACTCACATGAGGCCTACAATAAAATATGCTAGTCCGGTTTGGGGATCCGCTGCTAAGACCAATATTGATATTATTTGTCGCCTGCAAAATAAAATTCTTCGAATGATCATTAATGCCCCGTGGTTTTTCCGAAATAGTGATATCCACCATTCTCTCAATTTGCAAACAATCCTCAATTTATTCAAAAACTTGCTCATAACTTTTACTCCAATCTTCCTAATATTCAAAACGATTTAATCAAAAGGCCGCCAGATTATGACATCCAAAACCCCCAAAATGCTAAACGTTTGTTCCCGCCTTATTTTACCCAATGCGTTTTCGCAATCGTTTCTCCTTACGTTGCACTTCTTTTTATTTTTAGATTAATTCTATCTGTTTACTTGTATTTATCTCGAAACTTTTTCTTCAACTCTGCTTATTAATTATTTTTATATGTTTATATATTAAATAGCAATGAAAGAATAAAAAAAATGAATAAATAAAAACCTTCCTCGATTTGTTTAATGTTTTGTTTTGACTTCAAAACTTTTTGTGTCTCTTTCTTTTAATTCTTTATATATATGTATATGTATATCTAGGCTAGTCTTTACCTGCTTTGTTTTACAATGTATTATCTCATAACTTGAAAGGACTCTAACTCAAGATAGAAGCTTCACACCAACACAAATCACACACACATTCATTCTCATCACCACTTTTAATCTAATTGAAATATATATATATATATATATATATATATGAATTCTACCCGGCAAAGATCCAACCTCTCCTAACAGCTACAGACCCATCTCTCTACTCTCCTGCCTAAAGTAAACTAATTGAACGCGTAATTGTTAATATCCTAAATGAAGAATCTGATAAACTTAACATTTTAATTTCGCAGCAATTCGGGTTTACCAAAAACTTGTCAACTACGCATCAACTTTATAATCTCACAGAAAATATTTCAGAAGGGTTTTTTATGGAAACTCGACACTGCAGTAGTTTTCCTGGATGTCGCTAAGGCGTTCGATCGTGTTTGGATCAATGGTTTAATATATAAAATGATAAAATATCAATTTCCTACCTACTTAATCCGTACCATACACAATTATCTTACAAACAGAAATTTTGTTGTTTCTGTAGATAACACTGATTCTAAAAACTGTCATATCCTTGCCGGTGTTCCTCAGGGCTCGATCTTGGGGCCATTTTTGTTTAACATATACACCAACGACATCCCACAAGATCACAAAATTAAATTAACACTTTACGCGGACGATACTGCTATTATCACACAGGGGCGAAACATAAACATAATCAGGGAAAAACTTACAAAACTACATACACACGCTTGAAAATTGGCTCATTAACTGGAAAATAAAACTTAATGTCTCGAAAACTGAAGCAGTGCTATTCACCAGGAAAATAAACTAATTCCCCCTAACGTAACTATTTATAATGCTAACATTTCCTGGTCCAAAGAAACTAAATACCTTGGCATAATACTTGACAGCAAATTAACATATAAATCGCATATTAATTATCTACGCACTAAATTCAATAATCAATTAAGAAAACTCTTTCCCCCATAATTTGTAGAAATTCCTCACTAACAATTGAACTAAAAAAATTAATCTACCTTTCTTATCTTAGACCTGTCATTGCATATGAGTCCAGTTTGGGGTTCTACAGCCAATAGCAACTTTCTCGTGCTCGAAAGACTCGAAAATAAAATTATTCGTATGATCTCTGATGCACCCTGGTATTTCAGAAATAATGATATTCGGCACTCTCTTGATATTCTAGTTTCCGCGCATTCGTCGAGAAACTTGCAAAAAACTTTTATGACTCCGTTTCCCGATCCACTAATCCTGTTCTAAATGATTTAAAAATATACGACTATGACGTCACTCTACCCAGAAATCGCAAAAGACCTCGCTATACTCTTAACATTAACAAATAATTTCCTCCTTTCTGGAGATTTTTCGATTTCGCTGTAGCCTCGTTAATATTTTTTTTTTATTGCATTTTGTTATTTGATTTATCATCAGTGCTTATTCCTTTAATTTTTTATTATTTTTTGCTTATGGATGTTTTTTTTTTTTTTTTTTTTTTTTTTTACTCTTTTTTTTTGTAACTTTGACTTCCTGTCTTAATTGTAATGTTTTTGTTCTCTGATGTTAGAAATTATTATTCCTTCTCTGATTTATTTAATTTTTCTTACAATTGGCAAAGGGCTCGACCACCAGTCACTGTTCACCATTCGCCAAGTGGAGGTGTGGTCGTTGCGCGACCAAGGCACTCCATCAAGTCACCAATAATAAATGAATTCTACTTGTCTTACGGATGCAATTGGCAAAGGTTCCAGCGGAAGTTTTGTACCGACGATACCCAGGAAGAAATCGTCTGGCGCTGCGAAAATTATTGAAGGATGTTCCGGGGGATTTCCCAGATGGATGATCTACTCAGAACGATAGCGGATTTTCGCAACAACTTTGAAGCTGATTTCCTACCAACCATGAAGTTCGTCCTACGACGTTGAACGGCCCTCTTCAGGGCCATTTGGAAAATACCCGATCCCGGCGCTGCCATTAAAGTCGAGATGACCAACTCGCCCCTGACCACCGTGCCGCTCTACAACTCGGAAGCTGATCACTGTCAGCAAATTACTGCAGCAGAGGCGCACCTTAAAGACAAGAAGAAGGCCAAAGACATGATGATGCGATTTATTGGAATCGTCGAACCCAACAGCTTAAAAGCCTCCATGGACACCCTCAAGAAAGCTGAGACAGCTGTCGCGGACTCGAAAAAGGGTAAGTGAGCTTGGTTCATGTCCACTCACTAACTGCGCTAGGCACAGTAATGCTAAAGTAAAAATTAATTTAAAAGTAAAAACTAAAAAACTAAAAGACCTGCCGCTACTAATGATAATGATGGATTTGTTAAACCGCCTAAAAGGCATACCGCTAGAATTAATGTTGTGAGTAATTTAAATAACCCTCTAGATACCGCAAATAAATTTACTAACCTAAATGCTGATGAGACCGATGTTGAAATAGATTCGGAAATGATTGAAACGCCTGAACCCAAATTGCCGCCTATTATGGTGCTCTACACGAACAACCTGAAGGACCAGATTGCTGAGATCAGTAATCAATTCGAAGATGTCAGGATCAAGCTTGCTGGTGAGCAGCTGAAAATTTTTCCCGCAAACTCTGATATACACAGAGCCATCACTAAATATCTTACTGATGGGAAAATCGAATTCTACGTCATCACCCCTAAGAATCAACGCCCGCTTAAAGCGGTGCTAAAAGGCCTCCCTGTCAGCTATTCCGCTGATGAGATCGCCACTGGACTTGCTGAACTTGGTCTCAAGATAGGCCAAGTCCGTCAATTAACAAATCTGAAGACCAAGGCACCTATCCCAGTGTGGTAAATAGTTTATCGAAAAGCCCCTGAAAACAACAAGATCTTCGAGGTAAATCGCCTCCTTCACTTCTCGGTTCGAGTGGAGAAATTCAACCGCAAACCAGGAGCGTCGCAATTCTTTTCCTGCAATCTGTTTCACCATTCGTCCAAAAACTGCAGCTACAAAAAAGATGCCTAAAATGTGGGGAGACTGGCAACTGGCAACTGGCGTACCGATTACGGAGTACCAACAGGGGAAATACCCTAAACCTCCTCATCTTAATTAATAAATATGCTTTGAATTATAAAAGGCTGCTTAATTATTGTTAGTATGAAATTAAAGATTAAAGTTTCTAAAATTATTGTATGGTACTCAAAAAAAAAAAAAAAAAAAAAAAAATACTATTTAAAAAAGTAAGATAAAAAAATAAAAGAATTTAAAAGTTAAGTTTTAAATTCGGTACAATTAGGACCAGTTGTCGATGCCATGTGACTATTGTAAAAACGTAAACAACCCCCCAACCCGTTGCTTACTGATCACTGATTGGAAGAATTATGCTGAAACGTGGGAGCCAATAGGAGCATCTGAAAGGTAAAAAATGTAAACAAGTCCCCACAAAAAAAAAGGCCCATCACAGAACCTGTGATTATTTATTTGATTTTTCATTTTATATTTTTTATTTGGTTTTCATTTTTATACTTTTTGTTTGGTTTTTCATTTTTATAATTTTTATTTTTATTTTTATAATTTTCTATCTATCCTTTTATTTTCCTAACAAAAAAAAAGGGTAAAAAGCGAACGAAAAATAAAACCTAACTTAATTACTAGTCGGAAAGTTATAATGAATTTAAAGCACAACGTAGCAATAAAAGGGGAATAGAAAAGGAACAGAGTTACCTCTGCGCCAGTTCTTTAGAATTAAATTTACATTTAGTTTTTAAGCCAAAAGTAATCGTCAGATACGCATTGAGATAACTTCTCAATGAGCAAGGCTCACCCCATTACCTGAACTCGCTTGCGCTTGTTCAGAGTAACAGCCATGGTGTTTCTTAACTTTAGGAAAACACTCATAGGAGACATCGTAGACTGCCCGTGGTCTTTTTGGGGAGCTCTTCACCCCAGGGTGATAGGTTGGCAGTCGACGGATTAACTCATTGCTAATCTGAGGACATTTTTCAAGAAAATTCTTTGAAATTTTGATTATATAATTAGGAATAGGTTCGACGTCTAGATCACTGTGGATAATCTTACGACGAACGAACCATGGTGCGTCAGCAATCATAGCCAGGTGTTTATTTTGGAAAACCTGGAGTCTCTTGATGTTTGTCAATGAGGTAGAGGCCCAGATAGGACTACCATAAACCAAGATAGGTCTAATGATAGACTTGTAGAGCAGGATCTTGTGTTTGATCGCAAGCCTACTCTTTCGAGAAATTAGGCAGTGGAGTTTAATACTCACCAGTTGCTTTAGCAACTGCATTCTTAATATGGGAATTGAAAGATAATTTTGGGTCTAGAAACAACCCCAGGTATCTATATTCAGTTACCCAGGGGACGGGCTGGCCAAAAGAGTGATACTCCCTAATGGAGAAAACGCGATCTTCCGAGTAAATAGCATACAGGCAGATTTAGTGGCATTAACTTTAATTTTCAGGTGGTTAACCATTTTTCTAATTTAAAAACTGAAAATTGAGGTCTTTAACAGCAAGCTGAGGTGATTTTGTTCTGTGTGGCTATCGGTGTATCATCATCATAGCAAAAGAGAGAAGTCTGGGCATCTCTCGGTATATCATTTATATAAATATTGAAGAGGGCGGGCGCTAGGAGCGACCCTTGAGGAACTCCCCCTTCTATTGGTCTGGTTGAGGAAGTAACTCCACCTACTCTAACTAAGAAATCTCGGGCTTGTAGGTAAGAGCAAAGAGTCTTAACTAGTTGGGGTGAAAATTCAAGTCGCATGAGCTTGAATAATAAGCCATTATGCCAAATTTTATCAAAGGCTTTGGCTACGTCCAAAATAATATTCCCGTAGATTTGCGTTCGTTAAAGCCGTCATGAATCAGCTCTGTCAACCTAAGTAATTGGTGACAGGTTCCTATTTGCCTTCTGAAACCAAATTATTCAGGATAATTAAATTATCCTGAACTTACTGTTATCCTGGAACAAGCGACCGCGAGTTCAGGTAACGGAGGATTTAACACTGTAAAAATTTTACGTCCACTGAGACTAGTTAACTCACTGTGTATCTGAGGAGGCGTTTGGCTTAAAAGTTTTCGCGGCTCTTGTAAACAAAACGGATTGGTGGCGAGGTAAGGTGACGGACTCCCGACCATAAGCTTGAGGGTTTCGAATCCGGCACTCAGGTTCAATTCACTATATTTTACGTAAATCTTCCGAGATACGATTTCACTCTGCCGGAAAATGCTAAACGCCCTTTTGGGTTGTTCTTCTTAACAATCTTCAATTGTCCTAGACGAACTGGATGGTTGTCATGTGTGTTGTTCTTCGTACCTAGGTAGTGAGTTCGACATTGACCCGATTCTTAAAGTCATCATTTCTAACAGCGGTTCCCTACATTTCTTAGTGTTGAATGTGTGATTTCCTTCGGCATGCTGTAAATACATACTTCAGGAGTGTTAAGTCATTAATTGTTAACAAAGTGTGTGATTTCACGGTCGGCAGGCTCTGAGGACGTATTTCAGGACTGTTAAGTCATTAATAGTTCATGACTCCCATTGCTTTTAAAGCGCCGAAAATTGTGAGACACCTGTTTAACCACAAAAAGTAAAAATTGGGTTAAAAGCAAAGTGTAATTTCACAGTCAGCATGCTGTAAGGACATACTTCTCAGGACTGTTTAAGTCATTAATAGTTCATGACTCCCATTGTTTTTAAAAAGCGAAGTACCATTGGCAGAGGCACCTTAACCACAAAGTAAAATTAGGTTAAAAACAAAAGTGTTGATTTCCTTCGGCATGCTGTAAATACATACTTCAGGAGTGTTAAGTCATTAATAGTTCCTGACTCCCATTGCTTTAAAGCGTCCACCATCCTGAGGCACCTTTTGATGCCAAAGTGGAAACTGGGTTAAAAAGCAAAGTGTTATTTCACGGTCGGCACACTGTAAGGACATACTTCAGCACTGTTAAGTCATTAATAGTTAACAAAGTGAGTGATTTCCACGGCAGGCATGCTCTAAGGACATACTTCAGGATGTTAAGTCATTAGTTCTGGCTCATTGCTTTTAAGGCGTCGACCAATGAGGCACCTTTAACCCAAAGTGGAATTAGGGTTAAAAACAAATTGCGTGATTTTCCGGTCGGCATGTTGTAAGGACATACTTCAGGACTGTTAAGTCATTAATAGTTCCTGACTCCCATTGCTTTTAAATCGTCGACCATTGTGAGACACCTCTTGAACCACAAAGTGGAATTGGGTTAAAAGCTAAATGTGTGATTCTCCGGTCGCCATGTTGTAAGGACATACTTCCGGACTGTTAAGTCATTACTAGTTCCTGACTGACATTGCTTTTTAAATCCTCGACCATTGGGAGACACCTTTTAAACACAAAGTGGAATTGTGTTAAAGGCAAAGTGTGTTATTTCACGGTTGGCATGCTGTAAGGACATACTTCAGGACTGTTAATTCATTGATATTTAACAAAGCGTGTGATTTCACGGACGGCAGCATGCTCTAAGGATTATACTTTAGGACTATCAAGTCATAAATAGTTCCTGACTCCAATTGCTTTTAAAAAGCACGACCATTGTGAGGCACTTTTTTAACCACAAAGTGGAATTAGGGAAAAACAGAGTGTGTGATTTCCCCTTCGGCATGCTGTAAGGACATACTTCAGGACTGTTAAGTCATTAATAGTTCCAGACTCCCATTACTTTTAAAGCGTCGACCATTGTGAGGCACCTTTTTTTTAACCTCAAGTGGAATTAGGGAAAAAGTGTGTGATTTCCCTTCGGCATGCTGTAAGGACATACTTCAGGACTGTTAAGTCATTAATAGTTCCTGACTACCATTACTTTTAAAGAGTTGACCATTTGTGAGGCGTCTTTTTAAACCACAAACTGGAACTGGGTTAAAAAACAAAGTGTTGATTTCCCCTTCGACATGATGTAAGTACATACTTCTGGACTGCTAAGTCATTAATAGTTCCAGACTCCCATTACTTTAAAGCGTCGACCATTGTGAGGCACCTTAACCTCAAAGTGGAATTAGGGAAAAATGTGTGATTTCCCCTTCGGCATGCTGTAAGGACATACTTCAGGACTGTTAAGTCATTAATAACTCCTGACTACCATTGCTTTGAAAGCGTCGACCATTGTGAGGCAACTTTTTAACCACAAAGTGGATTTGGTTTAAAAACAAATTGTGTGATTTTTCGGTCGGCATGCTGTAGGGCCATGCTTCAGTACTATTAAGTCATTAATAGTTTCTGACACCCATTGCTTTTAAAGCACGACCATTTCAGAGGCACTTTTTAACCACAAAGTGGAATTTGGGTTAAAAACGAAGTGTGATTTTCCGGTCGGCATGTTGTAAGGACATACTTCAGGACTGTTAAGTCATTTACTAGTTCCTGACTCCATTACTTTTAAATCGTCGACCATTGGGAGACACCTCTTGAACCACAAAGTGGAATTGGGTTAAAAGCTAAATGTGTGATTTCGCGGTCGGCATGCTGTAAGGACACTTCAGGACTGTCAAGTCATTAATAGTTCCTGACTCCTATTGCTTTTTAAAGTGTCTAACATTTGTGAGACACCTTTTAACCACAAAATGGAATTAGGGAAAACAGAGTGTGTGATTTCCCCTTCGGCATGCTGTAAGGACATACTTCAGCACTGTTAAGTCATTAATAGTTTCTGACACCCATTGCTTTTAAAAAGCGTCGATCATCCTGAGGAACCTTTTTAACCCAAAGTGGAATTGGTTTAAAAGCAAAGTGTGTTATTTCACGGTCGGCATGCTGTAAGGACATACTTCAGGACTGTTAAATCATTAATAGTTCCTGACTCCCATTCCTTTTAAAGCGTCGACTATCTGAGGCACCTTTTTAACCCCAAAGTGTAATTGGGTTAAAAACAAAAGTGTTGATTTCCTTCGGCGTGCTGTATGTACATATTTCAGGGTGTTAAGTCATTAATAGTTCCTGACTCCCATTGCTGTTGAAGCGTCGACCATTGTGAGGCACCTTTTTTAACCCCAAAGTAAAATGGGTTAAAAACAAAGTGTTGATTTCCCCTTCGGCGTGCTGTAAGTACATACTTCAGAGTGTTAAGTCATTACAGTTCATGACTCCATTGCTTTTAAAGCGTCGACCATTGTGAGGCACCTTTTTAACCACAAAGTGAAATTAGGTTAAAACAAAGTGCTGATTTCCCCTTCGGCATGCTGCAAGTACATACTTCAGGAGTGTTAATTCATTGATAGTTAACCAAGCGTGTGATTTCACGGACGGTATGCTCTAAGGCCATACAGGACTGTAAAGTCATTAATAGTTCCTGACTCCTATTGCTTTTAAAAAGCGTCGAACATTGTGAGACACCTTTTTAACCACAAAATGGAATTAGGGAAAAACAGAGTGTGTGATTTCCCCTTCGGCATGCGGTAAGGACATACTTCAGGACAGTTAAGTCATTAATAGTTAAAGACTCCCATTACTTTTAAAGCGTCGACCATTGTGAGACACCTTTTTAACCACAAAAGTAGAATTAGGGAAAAACACAGTGTGTGGTTTCCCCTTCGGCATGCTGTAAGGACATACTTCAGGACTGTTAAGTCATTAATAGTTCCTGACTCCCATTACTTTTAAAGAGTCGACCATTGTGAGGCACCTTTTAACCACAAAGTGGAACTGAGTTAAAAGACAAAGTGTTGATTTCCCTTCGGCATGCTGTAAGGACATACTTCAGGACGGTTAAGTCATTAATAGTTCCTGACTCCCATTGCTTTTAAAGCGTCGACCATTGTGAGGCACCTTTTAACCCCAAAGTGGAATTGGGTTAAAAGCAAAGTGTGTTATTTCACGGTCGGCATGCTGTAAGGACATACTTCAGGACTGTTAAGTCATTAATAGTTCCTGACTCACATTGCTTTTAAAGCATCGACCATCCTGGAGGCACCTTTTTAACCACAAAGGGGAACTCGGTTAAAAACAAAGGGTTGGTTTTCCTTTTCGGCATGCTGTATGGACATACTTCAGGACTGCTAAGTCATTAATAGTTCCTGACTCCCATTGCATTTAAAGCGTTGACCATCCTGAGGCACCATTTTAACCACAAAGTGAAATTAGGTTAAAACAAAGTGCTGATTTCCCCCTCCGGCATGCGGCAAGTACATACTTCAGGAGTGTTAATTCATTAATAGTTCCTGACCCCCATTGCATTTAAAGCGTTGACCATCCTGAGGCAACTTTTAACCCCAAAGTGGAATTGGGTTAAAAGCAAAGTGTTATTTCACGGTCGGCATGTTGTAAGGACATACATCAGGATGTTGAGTCATTAATAGTTAGTGACTTCCATTTGCTTTTAAAGCGTCGATCATTTGAGGCACCTTTTAACCACAAAGTGGAATTGGGTTAAAAACAAAGTGCTGATATTTCCCCTGCGGCATGCTGTTACATACTTCAGGATTGTTAATTCATTACTAGTTCCTGACTCTCATTGCTTTTAAACCTCGACCATTGTGAGACACCTTTTAAACCACAAAGTAAAATTGGGTTAAAACAAAGTGTTGATTTCCTTCGGCATGCTGTAAAAGTACATACTTCAGGAGTGTTAAGTCATTAATAGTTCTGACTCCCATTGCTTTTAAAGCGTCGACCATTGTGAGGCACCTTTTTAACCACAAAGGGGAACTCGGTTAAAAACAAAGGGTTGATTTCCCTTCGGCATGCTGTATGGACATTCAGGACTGCTAAGTCATTAATAGTTCCTGACTCCCATTGCATTTAAAGCGTCCACCATCCTGAGGCAACTTTTAACCACAAAGTGAAATTAGGTTAAAACCAAGTGCTGATTTCCCCTTCGGCATGCGGCAAGTACATACTTCAGGAGTGTTAATTCATTAATAGTTCCTGACTCCCATTGCATTTAAAGCGTTGACCATTGTGAGACACCTTTTTAACCACAAAGTGGAATTGTTTTAAAAGCAAAGTGTAATTTCACAGTCGGCATGCTGTAAGGACATACCAGGACTGTTAAGTCATTAGTAGTTCCTGACTCCCATTGCTTTTAAAGCGTCGACCATTGTGAGGCACCTTTTTAACCACAAAGTGAAATTAGGTTAAAACAAAGTGCTGATTTCCCTTCGGCATGCGGCAAGTACATACTTCAGGACTGTTAAGACATTAATAATTCCTGACTCCATTAATTTTAAAGCGTCGACCATCCTGAGTCACCTTAACCCTAATGTGGAATTGGGTTAAAGCAAAGTGTGTAATTTCACAGTCGGCATGCTGTAAGGACATACTTCAGGACTGTTAAGTCATTAGTAGTTCCTGACTCCCATTGCTTTTAAAGCGTCGACCATTGTGAGGCACCTTTTTAACCACATAGTGAAATTAGGTTAAAACAAAGTGCTGATTTCCCCTTCGGCATGCGGCAAGTACATACTTCAGGAGTGTTAATTCATTAATAGTTCCCTGACTCCCATTGCATTTAAAGCGTTGACCATCCTGAGGCAACTTTTAACCCCAAAGTGGAATTGGGTTAAAAGCAAAGTGTGTTATTTCTCGGTCGGCATTCTGTAAGGACATACTTCAGGACTGTTAAGTCATTAATAGTTCCAGACTCCATTCCTTTTAAAGCGTCGACCATCCTGGAGGCACCTTTTAAACCCCAAAGTGGAATTGGGTTAAAAGCAAAGTGTGTTATTTCACGGTCGGCATGTTGTAAGGACATACATCAGGACTGTTAATTCATTACTAGTTCCTGACTCTCATTGCTTTTAAATCCTCGACCATTTTGAGACACCTTTTTAACCACAAAGTGAAATTAGGTTAAAACAAAGTGCTGATTTCCCTTCGGCATGCGGCAAGTACATACTTCAGGACTGTTAAGACATTAATAATTCCTGACTCCCATTACTTTTAAAGCGTCGACCATCCTGAGTCACCTTTTAACCCCAATGTGGAATTGGGTTAAAAGCAAAGTGTGTTATTTCACGGTCGGCATGTTGTAAGGACATACATCAGGACTGTTAATTCATTACTAGTTCCTGACTCTCATTGCTTTTAAATCCTCGACCATTTGAGACACCTTTTTTAACCACAAAGTGAAATTAGGTTAAAACAAAGTGCTGATTTCCCTTCGGCATGCGGCAAGTACATACTTCAGGACTGTTAAGACATTAATAATTCCTGACTCCCATTACTTTTAAAGCGTCGACCATCCTGAGTCACCTTTTTAACCCCAATGTGGAATTGGGTTAAAAGCAAAGTGTGTAAATTCACAGTCGGCGTGATGTAAGGACATACTTCAGGACTGTTAAGTCATTAATAGTTCCTGACTCCCATTGCTTTTAAGCGTCGACCATTCTGATTCACCTTTTTAACCCCAAAGTGAAATTGGGTTAAAAAACAAAGTGTTGGTTTCCCCTTCGGCATTCTGTAAGTACATACTTCAGGACTGTTAAGTCATTAGTAGTTCTTGACTCCCATTGCTTTAAAGCGTCGACCATGCTGAGGCACCTTTTAACCCCAAAGTAGAATTGGTTAAAAGCAAAGTGTGATTTCACGGTCGGCCTGCTGTAAGGACATACTTCAGAGTGTTAAGTCATTAATAGTTAGTGACTTCCATTGGTTTTAAAGCATTGACCATTAGGGCCCCTTTAACCACAAAGTGAAATTGGGTTAAAAACAAAGTTTTGGTTTCCTCTTCGGCATTCTGCAAGGACATACTTCAGGACTGTTAATTCATTACTACTTCCTGACTCCCATTGCTTTTAAATCCTCGACCATTGTGAGAAACCTTTTAACCACAAAGTGGAATTGTGTTAAAAGCAAAGTGTGTTATTTCACGGTCGGCATGCTGTTAGGACATACTTCTGGACTGTTAATTCATTGATAGTTAACAAAGTTTCTGATTTCAGGGTCGGCATGCTCTAAGGACGTACTTCAGGACTGTCAAGTCATTAATAGTTCCTGACTCTATTGCTTTTAAAGCGTCGACCATTGTGAGACACCTTTTTTAACCACAAAGTGGAATTAGGGAAAACAGAGTGTGTGATTTCCCCTTCCGCATGCTGTAGGGACATACTTCAGGACTGTTAAGTCATTAATATTTCCTGAATCCCATTACTTTTAAAGCGTCGACCAACCTGAGGCACCTTTGTAAACCCAAAGTGTAATTGGGTTAAAGACAAAGTGTTGATTTCCCCTTCGGTGTGCTGTAAGTACATACTATGTGGAATTGGGTTAAAAGCAAAGTGTGTAAATTCACAGTCGGCATGCTGTAAAGATATACTTCAGGACTGTTAAGTCATTAATAGTTCCGGACTCCCATCGCTTTTAAAGCGTCGACCATTGTGAGGCACCTTTTAACCACAAAAGTGATATTGGGTTAAAAACAAAGTGTTTGTTTCCCTTCGGCATTCTGTAAAGTACATACTTCAGGACTGTTATGTCATTAATAGTTAGTGACTTCCATTGATTTTAAAGCATCGACCATTGTCAGGCACCTTATTAACCACAAAGTGGAATTGGGTTATAAACAAAATGTGTGATTTCCCGGTCGGCATGTTGTAAGGACATACTTCAGGACTGTTAAGTCATTAATAGTTAACAAAGTGTGTGATTTCACGGTCGGCATGCACTACGGACATACTTTAAGACTGTTAAGTCATTAATAGTTCCTGACTCCCATCGCTTTTAAAGCGTCGACCATTGTGAGGCACCTTTTTAACCACAAAGTGAAATTGGGTTAAAACAAAGTGTTGATTTCCCCTTCGGCATGCTGTAAGTACATACTTCAGGACTGTTAAGTCATTAATAGTTCTAGACTCCCATTGCTTTTAAAGAGTCGACCATCCTGAGGCACCTTTTTAACGCAAAGTGGAATTGGGTTAAAAGCAAAGTGTGATTTCACGGTCGGCCTGCTGTAAGGCCATACTTCAGCACTGTTAATTCATTAATAGTTAGTGACTTCCATTGATTTTAAAGCGTCGACCATTGTGAGGCACCCTTTTAACCACAAAGTGGAATTGTTTTAAAAGCAAAGTCTGTTATTTCACGTTCTGCATGCTGTAAGGACATACTTCAGGACTGTTAATTCATTAATAGTTAACAAAGTGTGATTTCACGTTCGGCATGCTCTAAGGACATACTTCAGGACTGTTAAGTCATTAATAGTTCCAGACTCCCATTGCTTTTAAAGCGTCGACCATTGTGAGGCACGTTTTTAAACCCAAAGTGAAATTGGTTTAAAAGCAAAGTGTGTGATTTCACGGTCGGCATGTTGTAAGGACATACTTCAGGACTGTTAAGTCATTAAGAGTTCTGGACTCCCATTGCTTTTAAAAGCGTCGACTATTGTGAAACCGCTTTTTAAATACAAAACGGAATTGGATTCATAGCTAAATGTGTGATTTCGCGGTCGGTATGCTGTAAGGACATGCTGCAGTACTGTTAAGTCATTAATAATTCCTGACTCCCATTGCTTTTAAAGCGTCGACCATTGTGAGGAACCTTTTTAACCACAAAGTTGAAATGGGTTAAAAGCAAAGTGTGTTATTTCACGGTCGGCATGCTGTAAGGACATACTTCAGGACTGTTAAGTCATTAATAGTTGGTGACTTCCATTGCTTTTAAAGCGTCGACCATTGTGAGACACCTTTTAAACCACAAAGTGGAATTGGAAAGAGGAACACTAATCATATCTTTCGAATTTATTGAGTTTATCCATTTTTTCCTTTGTGATGCAAATCACCCAGACTGATTTTTCTAGAAATTTTATTACTTTCTCCAATAATAAATAACTATTATTCATATATATATATTGACAAGCAAGGATACATTAGAAATTTAAATAATTACAAAAAAAAAAACACGTAGGCAAAAAGTTTAGTGTAACACATACAAAATTTAAGTTATATATTAAGTTTATATTTTAACAATATGCCGCTACGACAGGGTTTATAGTTCGAGCATCGTTGGTTTTGCTTGTTAAGGGGGTTATAGTTCAAAAAAATTAAAAATATAATCCTATTTATGAATTAAGATGAGGAGGTTTAGGGATATTCCCCCTTTGGTATTCCGTAATATGTACACCAGTTGCCCCTCTACAAACACAACTCAAATCAATTTTGAAAAAAAAAGTCTACTATTGAATTGTTTTCATCGGAATTTTGTAATTTTATGTACTTTAAAGTTTTAATTATGAAAAATTATTTTATTGTAATTAAAACATATTCGAAAATGTTGTTTTCCCCTTTTGCTGTGTTTGATTTCGTCTGACTTGGCCTATAGGCGATTTTTAATACATTCGCTGTTCCAACTATATCAATATTTTCTGTCCGTATTCTTCTGTACATAACTTGCTGGTGCGGATTTCTGTCTTCAAAAAAAAAAACAGTTCTCGAATATTCTATTGCCGAATGTGATTAGCCGCTATTCTTTGATATACAATGTATATGCATGAAAGCAAAATTTTTTTGTCATTTAACAGAGGGTTTTGATGGCACAAATATAACTAAAAATATATATAAATTTCATATAGTGGTTATCGTTAAAAGGATAAGCATTGAGGAACTAAGACGACTTTTTTTTCCGATAGTTTGTTATCTTCAAATCTACCATAAAATGATGAAAATCTGGATCCATATCACAATTCATTATAAACTCGATATTTATGAAGCACTCAACTTTTTTTTCTTGTATATAACCTCACTCGAGGCATACATTTGCATCTACCGATGTTTGTTGCAAGTTACCACTAAGTCAAGTATCCGGCTCCGTAAAAAAATGTATCAGAAATAAATGGGGAAAGCAATATTTTTTTTAATCAGGTCCTCTAACAGTTTTGATGTCCAGGCCTAAAAATTATTCAACAAAGTCGGACCGGCCAGGATATAGCATATGTTTGCCAATTTAATAAATATCTAGACCTAAATTTGATTTATGGAACATCAGAAGTTGTGATTCTTCTAAAATGACCCTTGAGAACTACCCTCTCAAACTGAGAAATAACGTTTAAAACAATAACATTTAAATTATTGCATTTATATTTCACGTCGTAATAATAAGCTGGTAATGAAACATTTACCAATCAATTTTCTTTTTCTTTTCTTAACAGAAGAAGAAGAAAATACCGATAGACATATTGTTTTCGAGTGCTTATTTCCTGGAAGAGGTCATAAATCTTTTCCGTCTACAGTCAAGAAATCCAGTGATATTTCCCTACAGAATAAGAGTTAGAGGATGTAATGTATTATAAATAATAAGGATGATTATCTAAAAATAATAACAAAAAATGTATTTAACTTGATCGAATTTTAGACTGAGCAGTCATGGTCTGTATCACCACATAACTCTGTCTGTAATCTGACGTCCTCTCCATTCATAAAAATATTTACGGCAGCATTCACAGAACAGAGAACACTGATGTTTGCAATTTCATAGCCGAATAAAGCAAACTATTTTGCTTTTTATCTCAGTTTTATCAGCAGCAACCCCGAATTTGTCGGTTGGTTCACTTATCTGCGTGGAGACTACCAAATATGTACTAGAAACATCTGCAAATAAAACTAACTGATGCGAATCATGAAGGTCTTTGATAATGGGCTCGAATAAAAACCTATTTGCAGTCTTGAGCAGGCAAATAATTTTTTAATCTAATAATTAAATAATTTTTTTCTTATTGCAATATTAATATTATTACGTATGTTAGTGTTTACTTCTATATAAAAAAACCTGTATATCATTTGATTAACCTGTATTTCTTGATTAACTTTCAATAACACAATATTCATAATACATTAAATTCATGGTATAACTTTTGCAATCTCTGGCGACTTTATCATGGGTTCTTGATGTTTTGTTTTTTAAATAGTTCTTTTCAATACAAATTTAGTTTTTATCAGAACAAAATTTTTATCACAAATCTTTATGAATGAAATCCATGAATGTTCGTTTTCGTAATTGAGTGGGAAAAATTTGAAATTATTGTTGAAAATATAATTTTAACATTGGGATTTATTACCTTTCTATTAAATATTTTAAAAGTTGACTCTACTTCAGACTGATTGTTAAAATACTCCTCAGTGTCCATGTAGGCAGCCTTACTCAAGACTCGAAGGACTTTAAAGGAGCAATACAGCTTAGCAGGACAGTGTTTGAAGTAGCGAGGAGCATGGACATGAAACTCACTGTACTGGATATTGGTGGAGGGTTTCCCGGTTGCAAAGTTTCCGCAGATCTCTTTAAGCAGGTACGTTCGAAGAGGGCATACATTCTAAACTCGAACACAACTTTCAACAATTCTATCACTCAATCCTTCTAAATGTTTTCATAGTAATACAGGAACACCTTTATTCCGGTATTCCACAGTTCAGGGACATTCTATAATTTGACGGCTCTCACGCATTTGCTTTCATACTTTTTTCAGGTACGGTATCAGACACTTGTTGGCCTTGAATTCCACATGGCAACAGGCAGCTGCTAGCATCTTTCGCCCAGTGTTTAACGTAAACTGGAGTTAAATCTTGCACGCCTATGTCAAAGACCAATGAAAAA
>BPLR01002671.1:0-84279 GCA_021605095.1 Caerostris extrusa | reverse complement strand
TCTAGTTTTAAAACACAGTGATAAATAAATCTCTCATAGTTTTATCATCTATCATGCAATATTCTAAACACAATTTCTAGTTTAAACAGTGATAAATCAGTTTTCCTTCAGATTTTACCTACCATCTTCTAATATTCTAAACATAAATAGAATCCAAGTCTCTTAAAAATCAATCAAGATCCTGCCATAATACGGGGGGTGCTATTTGAGAAAATTAAATCAGGTCACCCAAAAATTCTTCAAGAATCCTGTTTATATTTCTATATACCAGGTCTCACTTGAAAATTGTGTGAAGGTTGCATAAAATTTAATCCAGACCCTGTTTATATTTCTACGGCGTCCTACTGAAAACTGAGGGCATGTTTTATAAAATTCAGCAAAGACATTTCTTTAAACCGGGCCCAACTTGAAAACTGAATCTAGGTTGCTTAAGAGAAATCCATCAAAAATCTGTTTATACTTCTATATAAAGGGTCTCACTTGAAAACTGTGTGCAGGTGGCATAACATTTAATCAACACTTAGTTTGAAGTAGTAGTTTACATATATAAATAGAGTCCAGGTCGCTAAAAAAATCACAAAATCCTATTTATATTTTCTATAAACAGGATCCTACTTGAAAATAGAGTGCAGGTTGCATAAAATTTAATCAAGACCTCTGCTTATATTTCTATAAACTGTGGTTCCTACTTGAAAAATGAATGCGAATGTCGCAAAAGTAAATCAAAGATCCTGTTTATGTTGCATAAACGAGATCTTACTTTTCAAGTAGGGCTATCAAGACCTCTATCAATTACGACTGTTATTTTTACAACGTGTGAATATTAGTAAGTTTAAATAAGGGTAGCATACATGCCGATGTAAATATGAATTCTCCAGCAATTTTACTTCATAACCTCTATATTATGTAGTGGTCTGTTTGTTATCTCGTCAGATTTCTGATATGAGGAAGCTGATGTGAACACTGACAAGCAGTTTTCATATCCATATGTCCGGAGTTTTGTTGTTGTGGAAAAATCGTAGGATTCACTTATGTATACCTCAAACAGACTGCCGATTGGTGATGAAAAGGAAGTTAATGTCTTTAAGGTGGACTTTCAGAAAAATTGTTCCTCATTTAAGGAGCGCAAGAGAGAATAGAATCATTTATCAGTCCTTTTAGATGAAACTAGAATCTTTAAGATTTATTTTCAAAGATGAAAACTATGTAAAATATATTCTTTATTAGTAATTTAATAATTTTTAATTTGTTCGAATTTGCATCAGCTCGCATTTGGGTGGGGTATGGAAGAAAACCAGAAAAATCCCACCAAAGAAACTGGCTATTGATGCAGGTTACTGCGCACATGAAATACCAACCACTATGTATCTATCATTATCTGAAACCAGCAGGGTCATGGCCTTCCGGAAGGAATTTTGGGATAACTGCCCCGCATCTACTTGGTATAGTGGGAGAAAACCCGAAAAATTTCCCACTAAGGTTGCCTATCGATACGAGACACTAAAGACAAAAATAACACAGTGACGAAGTAGGACTGAAACAGTGACTTCAGCCGACTCCTCAGCGGATTTCGAGCCTAATCCCTCTCCTACACGCTGAACATATTATCACTGGATCCAGAGTCGGGCTACGCTGGAGTGCTAGCACATTAAAAGATCTGTAAACCGGAAAATTTTTCTAAGGCATTCAAAGAGATTAATGAAAAAAATGGTGCGTTTATATATGCTCTTTTCAAATTATGGTGAAACTGGACTTTCTTGGAAGTCCTTCAAAGAGAAAAGAAAAACCTCCCCAACTATCCCATGTAATCGTTAGGAGTGTGGAACGCTCAATAAAGCATCAAGGAGCCTATACACAGTAAATTATTCTGGACAAAGCATTTTAAACGTGGAAGTCATTCTCATTACGAGCGTTTACGAACTCGGCACTTTTAAAAATTTATCTTATCACTTTTTCTTCTGATGTAATTTGAAATACACGTCGTCGTTGTCAGTAGAAAATAGCAAACAGAAGTTTAAAATCGAAAACGGAAATAAGTTTTCTTATGATGCTCATGAATAAATAAAAAGAATCCTCGATAAGGTGAAAACAGCCCAGCATCCAGCTACACCTCTGTTAAGTTATCGCCCGTTGTGTACACTATTGCATACCTGTTATGACGTAATAATAAAATTATGCCTTTATTTTAAAGTATATTATAAAACAACTATTTATGTTATGGTCGAATCCATTGGTGGCCTCCGTTGCAATTACTGCTTCCAGAAATGAAGCATTCCCTAACTGGTGCATGAGGCAGCATTGTTGTAATCACTGCTTTCCAAAGCGAGGATACTCAATGGTGAATGTGATAATATGTGTAAAAACGTTTCGTATCGATAATTAGGCTACCTGGTGGGAGTTTCCAGAATTTTCTACCACCATGTGTGATGCAAGCCATACATCTGTGAAATTCGCGAATGTCTGTGCGACCTTCACAGGTCAGAAACAACTGTCGAATAGGAACTAAACGCTAATTTCATGGTCTCCATCTCCATCCATGATACCGAATATCTGCTATCAGATTTGAGCGACAAGTTGTTCTCATGAGTACAAAACACTCATTGCATGTAATATAACTACCCACAATACTGCTCGTCTGCTGTCAAATTTGAGTGATGGGTTAATTACATACTTGTCAAATAACATACATTCCTCTCTTCCGGAATGAAATGCCAAAACTCTCATCGTGAGAAAAAAAATGCTGTAATGTTAATCAGATAGCAATTTTGAAAAAAAAAAAGTTTAAAAATCACTGTGGAATTTTTTTATATAATTTTTCTTTTGATATTGTGTAATTTGAAATTTTAACGATTAAAAATTAAAATTATTTTGATTGTCATTAAAGTCTTTCGAAATTACCTTTCTCCACTGTTACGTCCCTCTGTGTTTCAGTACGTCTGACTTGGTCGCTTCCCAGTTTTCCATGTGGTAGCTGGTCGTACAAAAAATTAAAGGATTTCAAGAGTACCATATGCTTAGCTCCTGAATTAAGAGAAAAAGTTCGAAGGTAGAAGGTAGTCAGCGAGAGGTATGTCAGGTTTGGGTACGTAAAATTTTTACGCTGTAAATTCTTTTCAATGGGCTGGAAGAATGCGACCCAGACACTTGAAATCTCAGGGTATTACGTCCCAGATCATGGAGATAGTTTTCAGTGTGTGAAACTTGACCCACTGAAAACGGTTCCGTCCCCTGCCAAAGTTGTTGTTGTTCTAATGCAGCTGGCAATACAGAGAGAGACAGTTATCTTTATGCCATGAATAAGGACTGCATGGCTGTTACTCATTCAGTACTACCCAGAGGACACGTGTAGCTTGAAGACAGGCTACAGACGCAAAGTAACACTACACCCGCAACGCTCTACGATCCTATTAGACCGGGACCTACAGTTTAAAGAGGATTCCGAACCACTACAAACATCCACGGCACCGCCGGGAATCGAACCTGAAAGCTGTGGTACCTAGCATCAGAGCGTTAGCCACTCGGCCCTTATTAAAGTACAGGACTTTCTTTGCTAGTTCATAAGCAGATGCAAGATAAAAGAATTTCAACTTTAATTAATAATCTAAGACTCAAATCCCTAATGTTAAAGAAAAAAAAATCCTATTTCTTTTTTTAAATAAACTTCTTATGAGATTGGTTACAATGGACTTAAAATAGTCCGACTCCTGGGGTCGAATATTCAGATCGACTCCAATCAAACGACTCCTGGGATCCGACTCTGGATTTATCATTGATCCTGGGATTCTAGGATCAACGGCAGTCATTGCCTTTTAGAAAGGAGGAAACCCGATGGCGAATGGGATAACGTGTATGAAATATCTCGCATTGACACTCAGATGGGAATTTTCCATGGTTTTTCTCACATGACACTTAAATAAGGAACAGTTACCCCTAAACGTCCTTCCGGAAGGCTCTGTCCTCCCCCTTCTCGCCCGTAGGTGGTATACATACACTCATGTCCATAAATTAAAGGATAATGAAGTTCAGGCAAAGAAAGAGATCGAAGCAAAACAAATTTGACTTATTTGTAAAATCTATTTATTAAACAAAAGGTAAAGAGCAAAAAAGATGCTATATGTTTGACATAATTAATAAAAAATTGCGATTTTTATTTCCTGGAGCAAATTTCAAAAAAAAGAACCTATTTACAAAAAACAGTATAACATGGTTAGTATGATGGTTAATATGGAGTATGTCTCCCGGACGATGCAATACAGGCCTTACAACGCCTAGGCATGTTGAGTATCAAATTATCAATCTGATCTTGGGGAATATTGCACCACTCATCAAGCAATGCCCTCCGAAGTTCCGGTTGACAGGTCGGAGGGGGTTGACGGGCTGCAATTCGTCGGCCAAGCATATCCCACACATGCTCTATTGGATTCAAGTTCGGTGAGTATGCTGGCCAATCCATACGGGTGATATCCTCCAATTGAAGGCATTCATCTACAAAGTTTGCACGGTGAGGACGGGCGTTGTCATCCATAAACAGAAATTCAGCGCCCATGGCGCCCCCGAAACAAACGTGTATGTTGTTCCAGAAGTACATCGATAGATGTAGCCTGTCATTGTTACACTCTGAACATGCAGGTCAGTTCTGGAACCAAGAATAATTCCTCCCCAAAAGAGCCATCCTGCACCACCGTAACGGTGTCGTTTAATGGTGTTCTCTTGGTGGTAACGGGTACCTGGCGCTTTTCATATGAAAGTCGGCGAGAATCAGACTGCAAACTAAACCTGGACTCGTCGGAAAACATCTCACCAGACCGCTGTTGCAGTGTCCACAATGCATGCTCTCTACTCCAGGTTAATCGCAGGCGACAGTGAGTTGCGGTAAGTGGAACACATCTGACAGGCCTACGAGCATATAGACCAATGTGCCCTAAGCGTCTGTACACGGTCTGCCTTGAAACTGTCGTACCGGTAGCTGAAGAGAGCTGACGAGACAGGTCTGATGCTGTGCTTCGTCTGTTTCTTTTTGGCAGTAACTGCTAAATACCGGTCCTCATTCGGCATTGTAACTCGGGGGCGACCTGTGCTGTAACATCTACTCACATTACCATCATCTTGGAATCGTTGCCAAAGCCTGGGGATGACAATCTGAGCGATTCCAAGTTCCTCGGATACTTCCAGCTGGGTACGTCCACATTCCAGTCGTCCGATAATTCTACCACGTAAAAAATCATCCAAATGCTTCCTTTGTGCCATAACTATGCGGTTATTGCACTGAAAGGCTTTTAAAGCGCTTATGAACAATTTTTCTTCTTTGCCACCATTCCTTATATACCCCTCTCTTACACTCGTCATTGTGACGCACTATCCGCGCCATCTGGTGGTTTCCTGTAATTTGTATATTCTTCTTCAAGATGTGTGTGATAATTCTACAGGTGAAATTTTTATTTTAGAGTTCAATTTCTGTGTGATTCTGAATTATCCTTAATTAAAGGACATGAGTGTATTTAAGATATTTAAGTGTCTGTTCATTAGCTGCCATTGGAAATAAATAAATAAAAAAAAAAAATAAAAGGTGGTATATATATAAGGTCTCTATAAGTCTATACCGAGTATATATAGATTCTGTATTCTAAGGTCTCTACTCTCTATAGGTCTATAGGTGGTATACATAAGTGTATGTATACATAAGTGTATAAGGTCTGTCAGTGTGCAAAAAAAAAAAAAGTACTTTCAAATTTTAGGATAAAATAATATAATAGTTTATTTAATTTATTTTTTCATTTTTTACTCGAAAAAAAAATGTTCATCTCTCAAAAAACAAGCTCTTCATACGCCATTTTTTAATGAATCCCATTTTTATTCTTTCGTTTGGAGCTAATCAAGAGCTCGAGTCAAAAAGGCGCCTTTTAACGCCAGACATCGGCTGAGTCAGCAATTCCACCCCCTGCCCCCCCCCCTTCGAATTTTCCAGAATTTTCTGCAGCCAATTTTCTGCAAGCGTATTAAGTAAGTTTTTGTCGACTTTCTGTCGCTCTCTCTCTCTCTGTGTTTTTATAAGTCCTATATTTCGAAGGCCATCCAGTCACTTAATTTATTAGTTCCATTTTTTTATATGTTTCGTCTTTATAACTTCCACTTCTCTAACATTCTATAAATGCAATTAATTACAGCTTCTTCTTTTTATCATTACTGGTAATTTTTTTTTGTCACTGACGGAATAATATTAAAATAAATGTGTAATATACAAAGAATCAGAACTTGAAAAAGTCATATGAAATTCTGTTGTCAATGGATATTATTACGAAAATTTCAGTAAAGTATGTAAATTGCTTATTTTTATTTAGTTACAATATTTTTAATGATTAATTAATGTTTTAATTGATTTTAATAATATTTACTGTGAAAACAATGACTTTTTACTAATGCAGCTGGCAAATACTTAGACAGTTCATCTTCATGCCATAAGCAAGGGCTTTACCTGAAGGCTACCCTTACTAATTTAGAACTACCCAGGGAGTATGTGTAGTAGCTTGAAGATAGGCAACGGACGCGATCTACGATCCTATGAGACCGGGATCTACGGTTTAAAATGGATTCGAACCACTACAAACATCCATGCCACCGCTATTCACCAGAGCGCTAGCAGGCCCATCAGGCACCTGTGACAAAAAATGTGTTTGTTTTATAAAAATACTATAAACAACAAAAAAACTAAAATTGTTGCCAAATTTGGCGATAATCACGATCTATTTCAGTGGTTTTCAAATTTTTCGAAGTCGGGACTGATTTAAAATCCTGCAAATAATTTTTTGGGACATTCTAGTACACAAATTTCTGAAAAATATATTATCTTTAAAATACTATAGAAATGCTTATTTAGGATAATATATTTCTAAGTCAAATATTACAAGAAAAAGAAGATGAAAAAACCTTACATTTATTTATTAGTTTAAGAGAAATATAACCCTGAAATGTCTTAGCGATTTCTTCAATGTTTGGACATGGTAACGTCTCAGCATGTACTAGACTTATAATAGCTTCAAGAAGAGGGGTACTTTCAAGTTCATGGGAATACTTTAATATTCATTTACAAGCTCTCTCTCTCTCTCTCTCTCTCTCTCTCTCTATATATATATATATATATATATATATATATATATATATATATATATATATATATATATATATACAAATAATGATCTCTGGATTATTATAATTTACTATTTACAAAAAAGGAAAATTAAAAATTTAAGTTTGATTTACAAATGTTCACTTACAGTTCACCCAAGGTCGGTGATTTTCAGTGAGTCTACATCGATTCTAATTGCCTGGTCTGCGGCAGACCCTAATTATCACATGGCGTGATGCACGAAACCACAAGGGGTTCATTTTGAAAACAGGCGGAATTTCCGCCTATTCAGTCACTTCAGAGAAAAAAAAAAAAAAAACAACACTTCTGGCAGACTCGTCGCAGAACTCTCTCCCTACTTCACCAAAAAAAAAAAAACTCCTTTTAAGACAATCCATCAAGAGAGGGGGTCAGCTCCCTTCACTTTTTATTAGAGTAGAAATTTCTCAGCTCGAGATCTATCACGCATCTTGATGCAACAACTCATGGCATAGTCCATATTCCATCAGTAATTGTTTCGACTTTGCGAATGTCGAACAGACAATCGCTAATTTCATCATGATGGAACAACTCATGGTATAGTTCATATTCGACCTGTAAAGGTAGCGCAGGCATTTGCTAATTTCCTTAGTCTCATTATACAGGATACCTAATATCTGCTATCAGATTTGAGCGGCAAGTTGTTCTCATGAGTACAAAAACACTCGTTGCATGGAATATAACTACCCACAATACTGCTTGTCTGCTGTCAAATTTGAATGATGTGGTTAGGTATATACTTATCAAATAAAATGCATTTCTCTCTGTTGGGAATGAAATGCCAAAACTTTTCCAGTGAGAAAAAATGCTACAGATTATATATTTAAAAGGCATACTCTCATTTTCTCGTCAATATATTAAAAATTTCCTTTTTTCGCGCTGAATTGTGGTAAGAGTAGAAAATCCTAATTCACATAAATAGAACGTTGAAAATTGCAGAAAAATGTTCAAAGCTTTTTCAGATATTGCCACGCATTCTTCTTTTCACAGAAATCCAAAAGTTTTCAAGATACAACTCCTTACGTTTCATCATCAGTTCGCGATCAGCGGATATAACTGTCAGTTCTCTTAATGTTAAACCAGAATCATTCTATGTTTCCATAAAGGTTTCTTATTCAATCGTACTGTTCACAGTTAAGTGATGGAAAATAAGGACTCCATTACATCTCCTAAACTTGTTAAGTGTTCAACTATTATAGGAAGCATTTAATAAAGGCAAGCGTTATTTATCAATGGAAACATTTCCAAAGTACCTTCAATAGCTTTTCTTTTTTCCAAATCAGTAGTTTTCTCTGAAAAGCTTTCCTTTTGTCAGTGGATGTGAGGATATTTTCATTTTTCCATTGCATTCTAATATTCACAATAGTGAGCTTCTCAAATATATGTACCAAACGTTGTAACCTGGCAAATCAAAATTCGCACCGGATGAGATTACAAAAATGTATTTGTTCCATCTCTTTAAAAAAACTCAAGAATTTTTTTGTCATAGCTCGTGTGCACGGGTAATTACTCTCGCCCTATTTTTATTCAGGCATATACTTATCAATGAAAGCATTTCCAAAAATGCCTTCAACAGACAACAAATTACCCACTTCTTCATTGCCTTCTTCCCCCTAGACCAGGGATGGCAAACTACGGCCCGCGGGCCAACTCCGGTCCACCGGAAGGTTCTATCCGACCCTCAGATAGAATTTTAATTTGCCGGTCCGAGGTTAATTAAAAGAAGTATATATTTATATTATATATCTCCTTTTCTACTTTGATTACATTTTTTTCTTCCTTTTTTTCAAAGAACTTATGATCTTTTCACTTTCTTATTTTTGTTCTACAGAACATAAATCGACGGATATAGCAAGCACAGACAACTTTTAATCGACTTTCAGCTTAAGAATTATGAACATGGCTTGAAAAAACTGCACTTTGAGTTCGAACTCAGATTGCAGTGCCATTCAAACAGAATTGGATATTTTTACAATGCCTTTCAACGTAAATTGTGAAGCAGTGAGGTCAGATTTGCTGGTTGAATGAATTGAGTTGCAATCTAACAATCATCTCAAGCAGTTGTTTCTAAATATGCTAAAGTTACAAATCATTATCGAAAGTAAGTTTCTCAAATTGAATATATCGCATCCAGAAAATTAGTGCTATGTTTGCTTCATCTTATATAATGTGAACAAGTGTTTTCAACTATGAACCTTAGAAAAATTATTTCAGAAGTAGACTGACAGATGAGCGTTTAGCCTCGTTCCTTAGAATCAGTCCATCTCACTTCGAACCTTCTATAAGGAACTTTTAAAAATGAAATCATTTTTAAAAGTTCCTTCATTAAAGTTGTTTAAATACGTTAATGAGATAAATGAAGGAATTTCATTCATCTCATTAACATATTTAAATTGTATTACTTGTATATTATTTTTAAAATTTTAGAAAAATTTATCTTGGCCCACCAAACTTTTTTTTTTTTTTTTTTCGATTTTTGGCCTGCCACCGGAAAAGTTTGCCAATCCTTGCCCTAGACAGTCACCTCACCTCAGTGTGTAAAAGCAGCCGTCTGTGTTAAGAATCCGTATCCATTCAAAACTTTTCGAACAAACGTGATTTGACAGGTCTTGTTTTAATACAGTTTACCATCTGAGGTACTTGATGTAAAATCTCTCTTAATTTTCTCAAAATAATTTTGGCCATCAAGGCCTCCCTAAATAGAAAGCTATGAGTTACGATAACAATCTCATTTTGTTTGTTTTTTTTTACAAAAAGATTCAAGGCCCACAACACAGTCTACCTTTGAAATTGCTCCATCTGCACAAACGCCTACACATGACTTCCACTCTAAAATGCCATTTATCAAGATAGTTATTTAAAATGTTTTAAGGCGTCCTCACCATTTTGTCCTCACACTTCATTCCTTGCAAAAAAAAAAAAAAAAAAGAAAAATCTGATTTACTATTGGATCTACATTGATAAAACGAATGAATATTAAGAGTTGAACCTTGTTGATAATGCCTGTTGACTCCTCCACTTGCAATGCCAAATTTGAACACTGAAATGTATTACTCAATGCAGTTTACTCGATATCAGAAGACATTCCTATAAAATTAATCGTTGGAAAAAGGGATTTTGCTTATTTTCATTGCTGCTTCCTGACCTATTATGACCTATAACCTATGACTTATTTTCATTGCCAACAAAGAAGCAAAAAGAAGCAGCTACCCGAAAGGTCAGTTGTTTGTAACGAAAGCTGTCTTTGAAGGGAAAAACTGTCAAGAAAAAGAGTAACCATATTTATCTTTATGCCCGGACGCACATTTCTCTGGAAGGAAATCTTCTAGGACGCATCCTTTGGGAATAGCGGATCTATTTGGCCAACTTTTAGAAATGATTAGAAACAACAATTAGCAGAATTTAGAGGTTTATGAAACAGAAATTGTTGTCAGTTGAGTCTTTGCTTTCATGTAGCTTAGAGTTGTAAACTCCCTACTCTATTAATAATTGATATTTTATAGGGGTTTTATTTTTTGCTTACTTGCCTAGTTTACAATTTAGTTTTAATAAAATTCTTACTGATAGTAAGCTGCGTTTTACTTTACTAAAAAGAATTGGTTTGGTTTGTCGCTCTACGGTCATCTTGTACACACGAAGGCTAAAAAGTCCGGGACCTACAGTTTAAAGTGGATTCCGAACGACTCACAAACATCCATGCCCCCTCCAGATTCTAACCTGATGTCTGTAGTACCAAAGGCCAGAGCGCTATCCAATTGCCCACCAGGCTGCACACGAATAGGGATAGTGAATTGGGTTTCAAATCAAGGTGCTTCGTTCGAAACTCCACAGACGATGACGAACCGAAAGCTTCTGTATCTACGCCAATCATGGGAATAATAAATCTATACCTCGGAACGTCCTTCCTGAACTTGAACTGAAAAACTCTAATTGTGGATCCCTAGATGCCATCAGTAGAGTGCTCTCTCAAAATTGTTGTGCCAAATCATGAAGGTTCTATAGTTGCTTTTCTCATGCTGTATCGTAAGTAAAGCTGAACTTGCTGCATCTCTGATATTCTAATGGCAAATGACTGATGTCAAAGTACTTGGCACCCATAACTTTTCTAAGAGTGGTTTGGTTTGATTTATCGGTCATTTTGTGCACACTTTAGGCTAATTAGGCCAAGGACCTACTGTTTAACGTGGATTCCGAACCATCTACAAACATCCACACCACCGCCCGAATTCGAACCTGAAGCCCGAGGTACCAAAGGCTAGAGAGCTAGCCAATTGGCCATCAGGCCTCAAGAGATTAGATTGAGATGAATAGATTGTTATGAGTCTCTTTCTCTATTCGAAAACCCATCCTTCCGAAAATCCTCCATGAGACCTGTTTCTCTCTGTCCCTGTGGCTTTGCCCAAACGAACCTTTTACAGGGTTTAAATCATTCATTCTAAATGCATGAACATCCCAGTTCAATCTATAGATCTTAACAAATTTTACAATATCTGGGTCTTTATAGCATTTATCAATTTCTGCATTGTGCCGTCTTCTCCAACAATCCCTTTCTCTAACGCCTCCCAAGAATAGTCCTTAATATAATAATCTCTCAAATAGACCCAAATGGGCCTCGTCAGATCTTGCCAAAGTCTAAGTTTTAGAGTCATAGACCAAAATAGGCCTAATAAGAACTTTCTATAACAAGAATTTAGTTTTTTTTTTTTTTTTGCATATGAACTGTGATTTAAACAGATTTCTTAACCCAAAAAAAGGCCTTATTGGCAGAGATAATTCTGGTTTTTTTTTTTTTATTTCAGACAATTAAGATATTATTTTGACAATTAATTTCTGACCCTAAGGAATTAAAACTACGCACAGATTCAAAATATCAGACTACCTGGTGGTTAAATTTCTCCAATAGGTACAACGCGCAAATGCTTATCAGTTATCTCTAAAAGTTATCCTGAAAGCAATGTCGTCCCCTTATCCCAGGGGGACTGTTCGTGACAAACTTAAGTGGAACACGAGGTTCACTGACGTCAATAATGAAAAAAGGTTAAAAACAATTATGCAGCTATAGTCATATAGATCTGCGTCCAGACGGGAAAACATAACGGGAAAGCGGCTTTCGCGAGCCACTTAAAAACCGAGTTCACAGAATCCTATTAGCGAATCGCGTGTCTCGACCACGCTCCACTACAGTCTGGTTTTTTTTCAGCAGATTAAAGGGATTCTCGCGGATTTCATGTCACCCACAGACAGAGACAACGTGGGTTGTTTATCGTGGTCACACTGAGACACTGGGAGCGAAAGCCGCTCGCCTCTCATTCGCTCCCGTCTGGACGCGGCTTAATAAGGCTTAAATGCAATAATTCAGAATCTTAGTTACGAACTAAGAATGGTTGTGGTTACTAAGTTAAATTTGATTCAATGAAAGAATCAAATAAAAATCATATAAAATAGGTATCAGTTAAGGATCATGAGAGCTTCTTAATTAAGGTCAACATGGTACAAAAAGCCTTTTAATCCGGCATTCAATAATACGGCTTTTAGTTTTCGGATTTTCTCCGTGGAGATTCGGGCGTTTGCTGACCTTGAACGCCAAGCCACGACACAGTGCGGCTCACATTTTCGCTCAGTGTTTATCGCAACTCTCAGTATTCCTTTTCAGTACTGAAACTGTCAGTTTTCCTTTTCCAGATTCAGCAAATGTGTGAGTTCTGCTCTCACAAATCTGCAGAATTTGATATAATTGCGTAAGATTAAAAAAATAAGATGTAAAGATTTCTTGAAAAAGAGATCCGGATCACGGAAGCAAAGAGATGTCGGATGATTTTTTGACAGTAAAGCCACATTCACACCAATGCGTTCAGCGCTGTAGCTTCGATCCATCCCAACCCTCAGGTGTGATGATGTATGTGATGGGTCCATGGACGCTTTACTCAATATATCTTTGTGTGAATGCGGCTTAAGGGGGCTCGTGTGTATTATTTCTTGCCCTAGAGTAGCTTGTCACCATTTATTTTCACCGTCCTTGTACTGTATTCATTTTTTTCTTTTGCGTTGATGCTTTTTTATCAATACAAGAATATTCAATTAAATGAATATGCAATGTAGTAATTTTTATTTTGAAGTTTCTAGAATGTTGTTGTTGTTATAATGCAGTTGACAATACAGACACAATTAATATTTATGTCATAAGCAATGGCTGCACCGCCGTTACTCATTTACCACTAGAAAGGGCACATATAGCTTGAAGATTGGCTACGGTCGCTGGTCACACTACCCCTACAACGCTTTACGATCCTGTTAGACCGGAACCTACGGTTTAAAGTGGATTCCGAACCCCTACAAATGTCAACGCCGGGACTCGGAACCCGTAACCTGTGGTACCGAGCGCCAGAGCTCTAGCCACTCGGCCATCCACCACTCACAAACATCTCTGCCACTACCAGGATTCGAACCTGAAGTCTGTGGTCCCAACGGCAAGAGCGCTAGCCGATTTAAACTCTATTGAAGCTCAATAATACGGAAATGCCTTTTCGGCAACGTACCAGATTAAAGAAAGCTTACTGTAGATTCTTAATTCTGTTAGATCTTTCTGTTGTTCATGTGTTACGTAACACTTTATAACCCATTCATGAATGCAATGCAACGTTCTACAATACGACTGCTGAAATCGAATCAGCGAGTTTCCTCCATTATGCGATTGAAATGGGCTCTAGTTGGAAAAATTCGATATTTCAGGCGAATACTTCTGAACCCGCCTATTGATTGGAGGTGCAATCAATGGCGAGGGGGTAGGATGAGTCAATGGAGGCCGAGAGAGCCGGAAATCGATTCCCACCAGGTGCCCCGTCACATTGTTTCAGCCGTGAGTGACGGCGCCGCGGGAGAAAGAGGGAGGCGGTGTTTGTTATGGAAGGAACTCTCCTCAATGAAATTGAAAATGGGATTAGTGTGCTTTGTTATATCAAATCTTAAACAGATCAAATTCATTTTATGATTTGAACCCTTTTAAATGACTTTTTTTTTTTACGATATGATAACATTGTGTAAAGGTCGTTTGGTAATTTATCTTTTCAAAAATTATGGCTTAAAATCAGAGGTTAGGAGCCGGGGTCAAAAGAAAGAAGTCGGCAGTCGAGAGTTTTGAAGGAGCTGAGAGTTGGTTTAAAAATCTGACTCTTTTATAAAATTAATTTTTATTTTTCCAAAATTCTATTAATTAATCTTAAATTTGAATGTTAGGAGGCCACTCAATTGTATCTTTCAATAATACAATCAGTAATAAAGACATTAACTGCTTTGGTAGCGAACCAATTAAGTATAGATATATTGACTTTTTCAATACTGTACCATTTTTTTTCTTACGAGAAGAGTTTTGCCATTTCATTCCCTGAAAAGAGGAATGTATGTTATTTGAAAAATATATAATATCACCAATCACATTTGACAGCAGATAAGCAGTGTTGCGGCTAGTTATATTACATGCAATGAGTGTTTTGTACTCATGAGAACAACCTGTCAATCACATCTGATAGCAGATATTCGGTATCAATGATATTGATGATATTGATCAATGATATCGTTATTATTGTCACAGGTCGAAACAACTACAGACTGAATATGGACTACACCATGAGTTGTTCCATCGTGATGGGTGATAGACCATGAGCTGAGAAATGTCTACTCCAATGAGAAATGAGGGATGCTGACACTCTTTTCTTCTTGACGGATTGTCTTAAAGAAGGTTTTTAGTGAAGAAGGGAGAAAGAGTTCTGCGACGAATCGATCAGAAGTGTTGTTCTTTTTTTCAATCAAATGACTGAATAGGCCGGAGTTTCCACTTTCAAAGTGAATCCCTTGTAGTTTCGTGTATCACGCCGTGTGATAATTAAGGCCTGCCACAGATCAGGCAATTAGATTCGAGAACTCTGAAAATCACCAACCTTGGAGTGTACTGTACATGTGATCAAATTTTACTTTAATTTTTAATTTCTTGTATAATAACCCAGAGTACATTATTTATTCATATATATATTTCCAAGCACTATATATATATATATATAGATAGATAGATAGTGTTTGTAAATAAAAAATTGAAGTGTTCCCAGAAATCTGAAACAGGCTCTCTTCTTGAAGCCGTTATAGATTTAACATAGGCCCATGCATTACAGTACTAAGGCTTATAGAAATCTATCTTGGTTCCACATTGACAAATGTTTATATAGAAGTTTTCTATAATTAAGAACAAAAATATTTAATGTATTGAGAAAATATATTAAAAATACATAATATATATTATATAAATATATGATAATTTGTCTTAACTATTCCACAAATCTTTTGCACTTTTATTTTTATATACATGCATTTTTGTAAGCAAATTGAGAGTACAAGAAGTTCTTTTTAAGTGAGTACAAATACTACTTTAAAGTCGTAGGAAATACTTTTGTTTTTGGTAGATATGAAATTGAAGTTATAGAATTTATGTCACACATTATTCTAAACTCATTAGTAAAGATAATAATGCATAAAATTAAGAAAAAGAATTGTGAGCCGGGAGTCGTTATAAAAAATCAGACTGAGTCGCAAATTGCTTGACTATTGATTTTTTAGTGGGTGAAAATTTGTCACATTTTCTTATTACGCGCATAACCAACATCTTCTCAACAAACGTTACTCATAAAAACGCAGCAAATAATGCTTGAATTGGGAGCCGGCCAAAAACATTTCCGTAGCTTAAGAAAGCTGGCTTTAAAGAATGGTTAAATCGATTTGGGACATTACTGGACATTTGGATAAGAGCGATGCTTCCTTTTGACGATGTTGGCAGGAAATGTTGAAAACCATTATAAAACACAATGTCGAGAACTCTTCCGTCGGCTTATATAGAACAGGAATCTATAATTATGGTAGACTGCTATAGCACCTGATTTGTCGTCACCAACGATTTAATGTATTATCGGGACAATAGCAACCACAAAAATCATTGAGACAGAATCTCTAGAGCTCTGAGTTCAAGGTGATGTATGTTCCGAATACTTTTAACCTCTGCACATCAATAAGCCCACTTTCAGAGGTATTGGACTCATTTGACCTGTACTCTGGTCTTTGGTACCATAGGTTTCAGGTTCGAATGATGGCGGTGGCATGGACGTTTGTGAGTGGTTCGGAATCCACGTTAAACTGTAGGTTCCAGTCTAATGAGCCCAAGGCACAATGACCGTCGATTGAAAACTAAACACAACCAAACCCTTCGACCTGTAATGTCATTTGCTGGAGTAGAGTTGCCAGCTGTGTAGAGTTTTTAGAATTGCAAGTAGATTGTTCTTGGAAAGCAATGAGCCTCGCTGATTATGATTCTTCCAGGAGAGACTATCGTTGACCCAGTAGTCTGGAGATGCCTAAGATAGGACTGAAATAGCAACCAGCCATCAGCCAAGTTGCTCGATAAATGGTAGTAATGGTCTGTCAGTTAATAATTTATTAACCTTTAACTGATCTGAAACACTCCTTCTGATCATTAAAAGTCACAAAATTGCAAAGACATTGTGTCACCGCAGTTTCGGACGAACAGCCCCAGAGAAACAGCCCCCCCATTCCCTCGAGACCGATAGAAGGATTTTCCTGCCTACATTTTTAATGTGTTTTTCTCCCTCCCAGACACGAAAACTTTAGTTTCGGTGTGATTTGTAAATTTGCAACCAAGCTTTCTTAGTTCAGAAGCCCAACAAGTTATCCACCGGGCCATTCAAGAATAATTTCTAACATACAGTACGTTTTGCTGGGGATCTACTAGGAGATATCCACTACTTTTATAACTTTACTGTTTCTGTAATCTTCTTTGTGGTTTTTCGTGAGCTATCAATATGTGACTCATTTAGTGATTCACCAAAACAAACCCGTTGAATAATTCACTAAGGTAAATAACATGGAAATATCCTCCCTCTAATGATAATGAAGAGAAAGGAGAAAAATGGTATGCTTATTTATACGTACGTTAGTAGAATTAAAATGAATACTGCGTGTTGACCTGTGGCACTATCTGTAGAACATAAATTAAAACTATCTGTTCACTTGCAATGCAAGCGCAGTGGTACTTCGGGGTATAAGTTCTTCATCCGTTCCAAATCCTTCGACCCGACATACACCAAATGAGTTTTTCCTCATAAAAAATAAGAGAACAGTCCGGCCATTCTAGACAGTGTTGTCACGGCTTCTTGGGAGTGGTATCTCTCTGCAAAGGATTTGACATTGTAAAGACTTTGACGCTCACAAGTCGTATTCCAAAGAAAGGCGGTACTCCAAACAGAACTATTAGCATCCAAACAGAATGTATATAACAAGTTGGACTTATTCCAAAGCGGAAGTATACCGATGTATCACTGTATATGCTTTCTTTTTTGTTGAAAGTGTTTTTGATTATTCATGGCCATATTGATTTTTGAGCTGCATGGTAGTTTATTGTACAGTAGGAGCTCTTTAATTGGGCGCATTCAGGACTACGATTGTGCCGGATTAGCTATTTTCCCGGACAATCACGGTTTGTATAGTTTGAATGGGGATACCGAAGATAAATCCCTTTAGATGAAAATTTAAACGATTAAAACACTTACATATTTCATGATTTTAAACACATCCTGAATCTACGTAGGCAATTTAAAAATCCTCAGAACTACATTCGTTGTTCTACTAATCACAAAATAAAAATTCATGTATTGAACATTCATTTAATGGAATATTCTTGTATTGTTATAAATTGTTCTTGATTAATATTGTTATAAATTTATTATCTTGTCTTGTATTGTTATAAAATAAATAATTGTATTGTTAATATTAAAATTTTTGATACTGAAAAAATACAGTACCGACAACAATATAAGAATATTCTTGTATTGTTGGACTTTTGGACAACTCACAGAGGGGTAGCACTCTCCTCATTGTATTCTCGAGACCAATGGAGCTTTGGTTTGGTTTGTCGCTCTACGGTTATCTTGTGCACACTTTAGGCTAAACCGACCGGGACCTACAGTTTAAAGTGGATTCCGAACCACTCACAACATCCATGCCACAGCCAGGACATGAACCCGAAACCTGTGGTACCGAGCGCCAGAGCGCTCGCCACTCTGCCATTCTGGCCCCGAGACCAATGGAGCGGCCTGATGGCCAATTGGGTAGCGCTCTGACCTTTGGTAACACAGTCCTCGGATTCGAGTCCTGCCGATAGCATGGATGTCTGTGAGTGGTTCGGAATTCCACTTTAAACTGTAGGTCCCGGTCGGTTTAGCCTAAAGTGTGCACAAGATGATCAAACGTAAATTCAAGATGACAAGAGAATTATATTTTTGCATTGAAATGAAAATTAATAGTTACTATAAAAACAAGGCGAAACGCTCGGTGCCGAACCATCGAATGTCAGATTAAGAAGATACTGCAGTTGAATTTTTAATTTTAACAAACTTGATGTTCTTACACGAGTACTGACTTCTCTTTCTCTCCCTGTGCAGGTGTACCGGAGCATCGAGAAACGGGGCTTCCACTCCGTGTGCGTGTTCGGGGCGGGTGACGACGACGTGTACGACGTGGTGAGCAACTTCCCCATCGGCTACGCGCACCAGGTGCGGTGGCTGGTGCTGCGTTGCTGCAACGTCACCGACAAGGGGCACGAGGTGCTGCTCGAGTTCTTCCGCTCCGTCACCCACCTCGAGATGTCCGGCTGCAACGAGGTGACGGACGCGGGGCTCTGGGCCAGCCTCCACCCGCGCCTCGTCCACCTCACCCTGGCGGACTGCATCAACGTGGCAGACGAGTCCGTGGCCGCCATCGGTGAGTCTTTTTTTCACACCTCTGGTTAAGACTTTATTTACGCCTACAGAGATGTCCAGCAAAATGCATTTAAATAGGTTAAACTCAAAGAAACAGATTAGCCCTTTTAATACATGTACCCAAAGAAACTGTTTATTTGAATAGGTTAACTCTGGAGAAAAGGTTAACACTAGTTATTTGAAGAGTTTAACTCAAAGAAATCTTTATTAATCTTTATTAACACAAAGAAACAGGTTTAAACAGGGCTATGTGAAAAGGTTAACATAAAGAAGCAGGTTAACCCATGTTATTTGAAGATTTTAACCCAAAGAAACCTCTATTTCTTGGAAAAGTTAATTGAAACAGGTTAAATGTTGTTTGAAAAGATGAATCCAAAAAAAAAAAAAATCTTTATTTTTACGCAAGGTTAATCTGGGTTATTTGAAACAGTCAATCCAAAGAAACTGATTAACCCGGATTATTTGAAGAGTTGAAAAGCGGCCTTCATTATTCAAATGGATTAACACGGGTTATTTGAGAGAGTTAATCCAAAGAAGCAAGTTAGGTCAGATTATTTCAGGACTTTAATCCAAAGACACTCTCATTATTTAAACAGAAATAAGTAATACATGTTATTTGAGAAAGAAATCTTTAATATTTGAAAAGATTAATGCAAAGAAAAAGGTTAACCCCTGTTATTTGAAAAGTTTCATCAAAAGAGACTTTTATTGTCCAAAAAGATTAACCCGAGTTATTTAAAAAAGGTTAATTCAAAGAAGCAGTTTAGCTCAGATTATTTCAAAACTTTAATCCAAAGAAACCCTGATTATTTAAACAGAAACAGGTTAATCCGGGTTATTTGAGAAGGCTAAGCCAAAAAACAGGTTAATCCATGTTATTTGAAGTGCTTAATCCAAAGAATCTTTATTATTTGAAAATGTTAACCCAAAGAAACAGGTTAGCCCAGGATATTTGAACAGTTTAATTAAAATTTACCTTTATAGATTCAAATAAGATAAACCCAGGTTATCTGAAAAGACTAATCCACCAAAGCAGGTTATCTCAGATTATTTCAAGATTAGAAACCTTTATTATTCAAACAGAAACAGGTTAACCCGGGTTATTTGAGAAGGTTAAGTCAACGAAACAGAATCTTTATCATTTAAACAAGTTAACACAAAGAAGCAGATTAGACCAGGTTATTTGCCAAGATTAACAAAAATACATTAATTAATTAATAAATAAAAATATCAACCTAGGTTATTTAAGATCCCCAAAAAACGATCCAAAATTACAACGACTGAAAATTAAAGATCCTTTTTTTTTTTTTCTGTTCCCTTTCTGCAGCCCAGCTGCTGCCCAGCCTCCAGGAGCTGAACCTGCAGGCCTACCACGTGACGGACTCCGCCCTGGCCTTCTTCGGCCCCCAGCAGAGCGGCACCCTCCGTGTGCTCCGCCTGCGCTCCTGCTGGGAGCTCACCAACCACGGCCTGCTCAACCTGGTGCACGTGCTGCCCAACCTCACCGTGCTGTCGCTGTCCGGCTGCTCCAAGATCACGGACGATGGCGTGGAGCTGGTGGCCGAGAACCTCCGGCAGCTCAGGGTCCTCGACCTCTCCTGGTGCCCGCGTATCACGGACGCCGGCCTGGAGAGCATCGCTTGCGACCTCAACGTCCTCGAGGAGCTCGCCCTAGACAGGTGGGTTGCATTCTGGGACATTCCTAGCGAAAGATTTTTGTAGAAGTTTTAGGTTCATTTGTTTTCCCATGAATTCTTTTGTTTACCATATTATTTCGTTTTTTATTTCGTTTAGCAATGTTCTTTCGCTACTGTAAAACTGTTCAAGTGAAAAAGAGTTTTGACTCTATTAAATTAGACAATCGAGTATTCTACTCGATTGTCTAATTTAATTGTTGTTAATTGTTAATTTAGTTGTTGTTAATTCAATTTTTAAGCTAGTTTTTCTTAAGCTCTTGGTCCAGTTGCAATTCGCATAGTTAGTGTGCATGAGGGCTGGAGTTCGAATCTTCTGACGGCATTATTAAAGTCACTGCAAGTTGTATTCTAAGAATTTGGCGCGGTTTGGGGTTCTTTCGTTTCCTATACTTTCCTTTTCTATTTCGGTAAGCAACAGCGTAATAATAAATGGCTACTATAAAAAATTCATGCTTTTTCAAATCACATTTGACTTTAAAGAGTTATGACTATATTAAGTTAGACAATCGAGTAGAATTCTTAAGCTGGTTTTCTTAAGCTCTTGGTCCAGTTGCAATTTGCATTGTTAGTGTGCATGAGGGATGGTGTTCGAATCTTCTGACGGCATTATTAGTCACTGCTTTCAGAAACTGTGAGACTTGAGGGCGATTGGAACAATATATATAAAATCGTCTAGCATAGATATTAGGGCTGCCTCGTAAGGGTTTCCGGGTTTCTCTTACTCGGCATGTAACATACTTTCCCCTAAAAGTCATCCCAAATTGTATTCTCCTTCCCTAACACCCTTCGGTGGACTGTTCGTGGTATACATGAGGTCCACCGTTATTCCCTCCTCGCCTTTCTAAATGGTGGGAGTCCCCGACGGATATAATTACTTACTTATACTATTACTTTCAGGTGGCCGGTTACAGAAAACCAAACATTTTTAATTTTCCTTTATGAAATTAAAGCATTCATGGATATTGATAATCTTATCGATAATAAGCTGTACCGCTGTTACTCAATGAGCACTACCCAGGGTGCATGTGCAGCTTGAAGATATGAGCACGTGTTAAATAAATACCTACTATAAAGTAGGTCATTTTTTTTTTTAAGTCACATTTAATCTGAATGTATTAAATTAGACAGCGATAAAAATTCTTAAGCTGGTTTCCCAGGATGCGGCATGGTCTAGTGACAAGGATACCTGGCTTTTACACAGGAAATTCAGGTGCGATACCCCGTGTCCGAACATTTTTTTTTTTTTTTATTTGAGTGTGTAACTCAAAGTTAGAGTGTTCGCTTTGCGTGTAAATGCCCGGGATTCGATCCTCCGCACTTCCGCAATAGTATTTTAGTGGTAGTGGTTGAGTGATTAAGAACCTTGCACTAGCAATGTACAGATTACAAATGAATTCTTATTGTCCAAGCTGGTGGTCCAAGCCCGACTTGTGTCCCAGTGTCAATGTACGCAGCTATTGTACGGGGGGCTAAATATAAAATTAGATGGCAACATAATTGTATTCACTGCTTTCAGAAACGAAGAGACTCGTTGCAGATTGTGACAGTCTCATAAAACCGTATAGTTACACTGCCTTGTGGGGTTTTTCCCATTTTTCTCCCATACAACATACAAAGGAAGGGAAATTACTTCTAAAAATCCCCCAGGGAGGAGCTCCACATCGCCCGTCAGTGGCTGTTCAGGGTCTACGTGAGGTTCACCGATGTTCCACTCTCCTCTCTCTAATTGGTAGGGGATTATATGGGGCTTGGTTCTGGAATGAGGTGTGGAGAAAAGAAAAGCTGGTTTCCCAGAGGGTTCAAGTTAAGCAGTACCACGTATTTAATTTGTCTCCTCCCCCAGAAATGGGCCCACCCAAGAGTTCTGCTACCTCAGTAATAAAACCCCTCCATTCTATATCTATATGCGTGACCGTAAAACTGGGTACATTACCATTCACTGTCAGTGGTCTTACAGTGGCTGTGTTGTTTATGAGCATTTGATCCTCATTTATATTTCCTATATGCCCATATGTCCTAATTGTAAACTAGATTTAACAGATATTGCATATTTCCTGATTGTAAACTAATTGTAAACAAGACTTAACTGAAAACACTGATAACAACAATTTTTCAAATATATATAGCAAAAGGTAGCACGCAAAGAAGTTTTAACAAATTATACGTTATTTTGATGTACGATTGATACAGTTCCAATACATTATTATAAACCATCCATCGTGAAATCCATTCTTTTTTTGCGAGTCTAAAATTTAAAAAAAAATGTGAAAAAAATATATAACAAGGGCAAAAATAGGTATTAAAAAAACTTCAGTATATAATTCACAAAATTTTAAATAATTTTTTTATATCGAATCTTCTCTTTTATTGACATAAAAAGAATAATTTCTTTCCAAAGTTCGTTCGTTTAGTTCCTGCCACTACCCTTTCTCGCATAATGAACAAACTGGATACTTTTCAACTTCAAACTAAATTTAATATCCAAATATAGCGAATAATAAAAATTTTCTCTCAAATTTTTCTCAAATTTTCAACTTTTTCTCAATCAATAATCTATACCAAGCGCAAAAATGACTTCCCTGTTTTAAACGTCTAATTAATTGTCTTTTTTTATATTTTTTCAATTAAATTATCAATATTTTTTTAATTCAAAATTAGACTTAACTGAAAATGCTGATAACAACAATTTTTCAAAGTGTATAGCAAAACACTGGTGCTCGGTTCCACAGGTTTCGGGTTCGAGTTCCGGATGCGCCGTAGTGGTTTGAAATGGTATTGGTTTGGAATCCACTTTAAACCGTAGGTCCCGTTTTAATATTGTCTTAGAGCGTTGGACATAGGGTTGACAACCTTACCCACATCTCCCGTCTCGAAATCTGCCATTAGGAAAGCGGCCTTGGCCCAACATGAGGCTGTTGCGCCAATGATGATGATGATAATGTATAGCGAAATGCAGCACGCAAAGAAGTTTTAACAAACTGTACATTATGTACATTACGAATAGTTGATACATTGTTGATACATTATTACAAACTATGTATTCATCTTGAAATCAATCCTCTTTTGTTAATCTAAAATTTAAAAAATGTGAAAAAATATATATAACAAGGGCAAAAAAAAAACTATTTAAAAAAAATTCAGTATCTAATTCCCGAAATTTTAAATACATTTTTATTTTATTAAATCTATTACATTTATTTTATATGGATACACTCTAACACTTCGTTACACATTTATTTTACATGTATCTAACACTTCCTTACACATTTATTTTACATGAATCTAACACTTTCTTATTTATTTTACATGGATCCTAACACTTACTTAAAAGTATCTTACATGGATCTAACACTGCCCTACACATTTATTTTACACGGATCCTAACACTTCCTAAAAGTTTCTTACACGGATACTTTCCAACTCCAAACCAGTTACAAATGAGCCACACACTAAATCTCTTCTCTGTCTCAAACTATTAGAAATCTGGGGCAAAAAGCAAAAAATCATTACTCTTTATTTTTCTTCTACCTTAAAGGTGTTCCACCGTCTGAGAATGAAGATAACCGAGACGCATGCATCCTCCATCCATTCCTCGGGAATCCTCTCCCCCACCCCACCTTTCCGGTGTTGCCATGGCAACGAAGAACCCATTCATCGAAGCGCTTACCTGCCGCTACCCCTGTGCAGTTATTGGCTTTTACTCGAACATCTCCCTTTCAGGGGGATGAGTGAGGGAGAAAAAAACTTTAACGATCATCGGTAGAAGCCGCCCTCGCAAGGGCGCCGGCCTGAGTTGTTTAACGTTGGAGGGCGGCCATTTTCTGACACCACGAGCTTTCGGGAAATAAAAGATCGTGTTTTCGGGATATTTTCCTGAGTCGCTAAAGATAAATAGATATGGGCTGCTTTATGGCACAAGGGAACAATTTTTAATGATCGCAGAATTTTAAAAAAGCAATCGAGATGTAAATTTTGTACAAACAATTGAAAATTGGGTTTCATGATAAAAAAAACCACTTTAAATTATAATTTGATTAAATCAATGATCTGGCGCTCAGTACCACAGGTTTCGGGTTCGAATCCCGCCGGTGCCATGGGTGTTTGTAGTGGTTCGGAATCCACTTTAAACCGTAGGTCCCGGTCCTAATAGGATCGTAGAGCGTTGCGGGGACATTGTTACTCCGCGTCCGTGGCTTATCTTCAAGTTACACGCGCCCTCTGGGTAATGCAAAGTGAGTAGCATCTGTGCAGAGCTTGTCTTAAGGCATCCTCCAAGACCAAGTTGTCTAAGTATTTGCCAGCTGCATTAGAACAAAAAAATTAAATCAATGAAGAAAGCTGTACCGCAACTAGATAAAAAGTTTAAAAACTCCGTATCGTTCAAGTCACAAGTTTAACAAAAAAAAAAAACCCAGTTATTAAAATTAAATTCATGTTAGCTAATAAAAATTTATTAATCTAAAACCGTATCTTATCTTATTATATCCCATTTCGTCCTCATGATTAGGTGAATTATCTGCTGATATGGAGATTGATTCTGGTGATAGCTTACATTCTGATAGGGTACAAGAGGTTTTTTTAATCTTTTGTTTTTAAATACTTTATATTTTAAGATTTGCTTTTTGTTTGTTTGTTTGTTTATTTATTATTAGTGTTTTGGAAGTAGTATTGGGTTTGGTTTTTCTGAAAAGCAATTGGTGGAAAATGTCGGTGGCGCAGAAACAAGATTATAGCAGATACAACAATCAGAAAAAGGTCTTAAATTTTCTGTAGTGAAGAGCAAATTACTCGAGTAATATAATTAACAGTCATTACGGAAACTGAACAACGTCAGCCTTTAAATAATAATATTCTGGTCAAGCATAATAAAATTTATTTTATTATTTATTACATAACATTTTTGTTAATGAACTCTTTTATAATTTTTATGCGTGAAGAAGATATTATTTTTGTGTGAAATTCTTGACATTTTTCCGAGTGATGGCAACGATAAAGTATTATCCCTCCCCAAATTGTACAATAATGCTGTCATTGTAACCAACTTATAATAATTCATTTAACAGTTGGGCTGAAAAGTTCCTAGGCTTACATATAAGGCTTACGCTACTAGTATTAAATCCAAATGATTTTTAGTTAGCCCTAATCTTCAAAAGACACGTGAATAAATTTGACAGCTGTTGCACTAGTAGTATGTGAGTTATAGCATTTTTAGTGAAGCAACTTTTGTTAGTTTGAAAAAATTGGATAAAAGGAATTTCGTGTGTTAATTAAAGCATTGCTTTTTGGCGAAAAAAATACTACTAAAGTCAAGGCTTGGCTTGATAAACATTATTAGGACTTTGTACCAGGAAAATCAACCGTAGAGAAGTGGTTTGCTAAATTTAGACGAGGCGAAATGAGCACCGAGGACGATGCACGCAGTGGACGCCCCACAGAGGCTGTTACCGACAAAAACATCAAAAAAGTCCACAAAATAATTTCTGATGACCGTAAAGTGAAGTGGATTGAGATAGTTGAGACCCTAAAGATATCAAAGGAACGTGTTGGACATATCGGGAATGAATATTTGGATATGCGAAAGCTCTGTTCAAAGTGGGTGCCGCGCAGAGCACACAATCGACCCAAAACAACAACGAATGGATGATTCTAAGCAGTGTTTGGAGCTGTTCAATTGTAATAAACCCGAATTTGTTGCGTCGATATGTGACAATGGATGAAACATGGCTCCGTCATTTCACGCCGGAATCAATCGACAGTCAGCCGAGTGGACTGCACGTGATGAACACTAAAAATGCTATAACTCACATACTAAATGATATAACTTACATACTACTACACATACTAACTACTACAACAGCTGTCAAATTTATGCACGTGTCTTTTGAAGGTTAGGGCTAATTAAAATTCATGTGGATTTAATATTAGTAGCGTCATCTATGTGTCAGCCTACGAACTTTTCAGCCCACCTGTTATATTAAATATTTTTAGTCATAAAGTATCATAATGCATTTTGTCACTTATTTTCGTTATTTCGTTTCATTTTTTTCACATTAAGCCCCAGCTCGTAATGTGGCATTTAGGAAATAATTTTACCTCTCACGCGCTGGCGTGTAGTCAAAATATTCTGTGAGATAAATCCTAAATATTAGTCAATAATTCATGATGCAAGTGATCATGTTTTTATGACCACTTTTCAATCCTATTCATAAAAAGTAAATCGTCTTCTGGGAAAAACCCATTTTCTAACCCAATATCTATCAGAAAATCCCCGCGTAAATAAATATTGCCCATAAATACATGTAACTAGGGATTGCAATATCGGACCAAAAAGTTCAATACCGGTATTCGGTATTTTTAGATCTTAATACCGAGATACCGGTTTTAATACCGGTAATAGAAATGCCATTGGTGCTGTCATTTTACTTATAATTTTATCCAAATTATCTTTTTTTTTTTTTAATTATCTAAAATCCCTGAGGGCTTGGGCTTAGAACTGAGCTTAAGAGTTTGTATATTCATCGCAATTTGATTCTTTCCTCTTTAACAAATTTGTATCATGTTTCGTTTTTAAATGTGTATGGAGTCCGCTTCTACTTCATTCACTTTAATAACTCATGAACATTTTTTTTACATTGTGCCACCATATTTTTTTCATCATATAAATAATGAAACTAAACCGAAATATTATCAACTGTTTTTTTTATGTTCTTTAAAGTTATTCTTATTCATTATTATGAGGTATTATTTATGAGTGTATATGTAATAATTCTGAAAAATATTTCGATTTCTAAAGTATGATATACAAATACAATGCGAATAACAAAACCTCCCCAATTTAAAAAAATATCGAAATATTACACACTTTCTTCACAACTACAACCTTGTTTTCACAGATCAGAATTCTGAATAAGAATTCACAGATAAGAATAAGAATTTCACACATAAGAATTTTTTTCACAGATAAGAATTCTAAATTTCTAGTAAATACCGAAAAACCGGTATTTAAACTTGTGAATACCGGTATTACAAAATTGTAAAAATGGTTCAAAATACCGGTATTCGGTATCCCGGTATACCGGCATTGCAATCCCTACATGTAACGTAATTTTTGTGTATTTATGGACAAATTAGGCTTACAAAGTTTCCCATAAATTCAGATATATTTTGTTTCATTGGGAGTAAAGATTCACAAAAACATTAATTTAAATGATGGATATTTAATAAGATAACACCTATTTAGGCAGTTAACTTCCTGCAATTTACCACCGATTGAAATTTTCCACCCACAAAAATATTCCTCTTTTGTAAGGAAAATAACCTATCTTCAAAATCAGATTAATTTCCTTACAAAATTTTAAGAAAATTTATTTTCTACTTTTACCTTAATAAAAAAATTCAATTGAAAACAAATTTTTGTAGTCAATTAAAAAAAATAAAAGAAAATATTGATATTGCGTTGAATTTTTTCTGCTTTCAAAACGTCCAGGAATAGGGGAAATTTATAAGTCAAATTTAAGAAACAAATCCGAAAAAAATTAAACTAAGAATAAAATAGTAGAGGAGAATAAGGTAGACACGAACAATCACTGTGAATTAATATGACCTGTTTCCAAAGAATGAACCAATGAACTGAATCATAAGGCGGTTTCTATAGTGACATTTTAATCAGTAAGGCCAAAACAATAACGGAACAGTTAAAGAAAAATTATAACGACAACTCAACTGAACTTGACAACAAAAAACAAGAACAGCGTAAATCGGAGTTTCCGTCAATCGAGATAGCATTTAAGTTCGAGTTTCACTGCACAATAAAAAAAATGAATAAAAAAGATTTTAAATATTTTGCTAAAAAAATGTGATAAAAATTCAAAAAAATAGAATAAAAGATTTTTAAATGATAAAAAAAGATTCTTTATTCTTTTCTTCAGTCTTTATTTAGATTCTTTATTTGGATTAGATTATTATTCTTTATTAAATATTTTGATAAAGAATGAATTATAAAAGATTTTAAATATTTAGATAAAGAATGAATAAAAAAAAATTTAACAAAGATTCAATAGAAGAATGAATAATAAAAGATTTTCAATGTTTTCAGAAAGAATTAATCATCAAGAATTTAATAAAAATTCAATCAAAGAATGAATGACTGAAAATTTTAAATATTTTGATCAAGAATGAATCATCAAGAATTTAATAAAAATTCAATAAAAAAAATCAGCAATAAACGATTTTAATTATTTTGATAATCATAAAATATAAATATTTTGATAAAAGAACTATAAATATTTTTCATAAAGAATGAACTATGATTTTAAATATTTTGATAAAAATAAAAAAAAAAATTCAATAAAAAGAATGAACTAGAAAAGATTTTAAATATTTTGATAAAAATGAATTATAAAAAAATTCAATAAAAGAATGAACTAGAAAAGATTTTAAATATTTTGACAGAAGTTGCTTTGACTAAAAGTGATGAGGAGGTTTATAACGGTAGCAAACTAGCGTGCAGGGAATGTTTCCAGAAACGAGAAGACTATATGGCGACTGAGATAACGACTCGATATCGATAGTCAGACTGATTAGTGTTTTTTGTGGATTTCTTCCCAACGGCGCGCCAATACGGGACAGTTACCCTTAAAAGTTCTCTTGGAAGCCAATTTCTCCCCACATCGCCCGTCGCAATGGGCTGTTCATGTTAATAATAAAAAAAAAAAAAAACAATATGTTACTGTGAGATGATATCTAAAATAGAAGTTCTTACAAGGCGCCTTATAACTTTTGGTTGGTGTTTTCAACATCGATGTAATTGTTGAACATAAATAAAACTTTTGCACTGCAGTAGCTGATTTTTGAATGCGAGAGATATTACGCAGATGGAAATCATTACTTATTCAAACGTTCTAAGACCAAAGGTGTCTCTGAAAGTTAATTTGGATGTTTTCAAGACGTCTCACCTCGCAGTCGTAAAAAGTGATTAGTAATTCCCGAGTACCGGGTGTAATTCGATTGGTTAACGCGGGTATGGTTAAATGTAATGGAGTATGATTAGATGGGTAACGCGGGCGTGATATAAATTGTGAGATACTGAAAGCACCGTACTGCAGTGCGAAGGGAATTTGGACTTCGAACTATTCGCCATACTAAGGAATATTTAATAAATAAAATAGAATTTCAATAGGAAGACACCCGTCAGAAAACCGTGAGACTTCAAAATGTACTGTTCAATCAAACAGATTAGGCTATATATATATATACTATATTATCCCCCTACCACTATGAGCCTCTTATAAAATTAATTATAGGTATATGACGCGTATATCATTGAATAAGTAATGGGGATGAGATCAAATTAGTTAACGAAGGTGTGATTAGATTAGTAACGGCTTCATTACTAAATTAAAAACAAGTGTGTGGTTAAATTAGTACTGGGATATGAATAAATTAGTAATGGAGGTATAATTAAGTTATAAACAGATGCATGATTAAATTAGTAGCAAAGCATTGATTAAATTAGTAACAACTCATTTAATTATGCTTTGATTAAATTAGTAACAACTCATTTAATTATGCTTTGATTAAATTAGTAACGACTACATTAATAAATTAGAAACAAGTGAATGATTAAATTAGTAATGGGAATATGATTAAATTAGTTAAGAGGTATGATTAAATTAGTTACAGAGGTATGATAATTAGTAATGGGAATATGATTAAATTAGTTACATAGGTATGATTAAATTAGTTGCAGAGGTATGATTAAATTAGTAACAGGGTATGGTTAAATTAGTAATGATGATGCGACTTAATTAGTAACAGAGTTATGGTTAAATTAGTAATGGAGATTTAATTAAGAGATAAACATTTGTATGCTTAAATTAGTAGAGAAGCGTGATTAAATTAGTAACAAGTAATTTAATTATACTTTGATTAAATTAATACCGACTGCACTAATAAATTAGAAACAAGGGAATGATTAAATTAGTACCTGAACATGAGGGTATCATGGTTAAAGGATATGGTTAAGTTAGTAATGATGATACGATTTAATTAGTAACAGAGTTAAGATTAAATTAGTAATGGAAATATAATTAAATTATAAAAAGATGCATGCTTAAATCTTTTGTAAAGTATCATTAAATTATTAACAGGGGTTATGGTTCAATTAATAGCGAGGGTATGATTTAATTAGGGTGTATTATTGAATTAGAGACAAGTGTATGATTAAATTAGTAATTACTCCATTATTACATTAGTAAGTTAGCTGCATTATTAATTATTCGAAAGGTCAAACTCGTTAAAATGTATGAATAAAATGAAAACTTACATTAAGATAACATATTATTTGTGTACTCTTATAAAAGCTCAATAAACAGTATTCATTTCTTAAGTAAGTTTCATTGCATTTCTGTTTTATTATTGAAAGCTTTGCTCATAAGTTCCATCATTTATTATCCACAAAATTATGATATCGTTTTGGGAAGTGGCGTTTTTCGTGTTCTTGACCACTTTCAATTTTGGACCTTTTCACTTGAAACCTGTAACTTTATCTTTTAAATTTCTTTAAAAGCTTTTTTTTTCATGCATAATGTTTATTTAAATTTCTTTCACGAGCTAATAATTAAATAATGTAAAATTGTTCTAAAACACTCATAAGCAAAAACAGCAAATTCAATTTTTTTTTCGAGATTTTTCAACAAAATATATATATATATATATATATCGTTTGGAATGTTATAGGTTTTTTTCTATTTAATCTTTTTTATCTTTCTTTTTTAAGAATGCTGTTATACTTTTTTTTTCTTACATTAAATTCTAGTTTTTATGGGCAACCTGTATGTAGGCTCAGCCTGTTATATTTTTTATTGTGTTTTTATTGGTATATTTTATTACTTAATGTGATAAATTTTAATCGTCTGATACTTTGGAAAAAAAAAAGACCTTTAAAATTTTTAAAATATACTTTTAATTTAATTTATTTTGTTTGAACCTCGAAATCTGAAATTTTAAATTTAATTTAATCAGTTTTGATTAAATTGTTTTTCCAATTATATTAGAAAAGGAATTTGTTAGTTTTCATTCAGAATTTGAATTAAACTAACTTTAACAAGCAAAAGTATACATAAATTTCTTTATAAGGAGCAATATGTTTTCACAAAAGAATATACTTTCATTTATTAAAACCAAAAATTTAAGTTCACATAATTCACGGAATTTCATAAATATTTATGCAATATACTACTTCGTTTAAACTTTTAATTAAGTAAAATGTCAGAAAATACTTCATAGCCCTTCAGAGAAAAATTAATAATTCGATTTTATTATTTTATAAAAAAAAAAAGAAAAATATCAAAGAATAAAAAAATGACAAAAGATGATATTTTACCTTAGGAAAAACAACCACCAGATACATAACCAAAATAAATCAATATCTTTAAACTTCTTAATTTATTGCTATAAGTTAAACATGAAACTTTATCCTTAATGGAAAAAAAAGAACAAATTAATTTTTCTTTTAAAAGGCTTGTAAAGTAATGAATTCTTCTAGTAAATTGAATAAGAAGATTACCTTTTTTGTCCAATTTTTGTTTCCGTTGATGTTAAACATAATCAAAACCAAAAAAATGGCTTCCAACAAAAGAATAATTACAAAACATCTCGTTAGTATTTTTTTTTTTTTTTTTTGTAAAAACTTATAGCGAAGAAATTTAAATTATCTTCATTTTTTAAGAACGTTTAAGTTACCTTGTTAAATTTCAAATAACATTTTTTGTTCAAATAATGGTCTGAACAATAGGTTGTTAAAATGAATGAAAGGCAAATATTTGTTATTGATAAAACTGCAAAGAATAAATTACTTTCATTTTATTTTAGAACGATTTTTTATGCAAAAACAGTTCATCACGTGCCATTTTGCGTGAAATTTCTTAGCAGACGATTATTAATTTTTTACCAATTAATAATCGTCTAATAATTATTATAATTAAATTAATATTTATCTAATAATTATTAACTCTTTACGAATTAATAATACTTATTAATTTATTCATTATTAATTAATTCGTTAATAATAATTATTAATTATTTACGAATTACGAATTCTTTACAAATTAATAATCGTCTGCTAAGTCATTTTGAATTCTTAATAAAATTTTTTCATTATCGAGCATATATTTTTCGAATTTGTAATATTTGAAGAGAAAATGGTTTATTTACCTTTTTTTATCCACTTTTCTCTATCTTTCTTCTTTCCAGCTTTTTTTTTTTCAAAATTAAAAGTTTATCTTTGTGGGTGCATCGAAAATTACACTACACTAAACCAGATGTCAGACTGAGATGAAATTTACTTCTGATACAGAGTACAATATAAAAACTTATAGCGAGGAAATTTAAATTAAGAACGTTTAAGTTACCTAGTTATTTCTTAAATGACTTTTTTGATCAAATAATGGTTTGAACAATATATTGTTAAAAAGAATAAAAGACAAATATTTGTTATTGCTAAAACTCCAAAGAATAAATTAAAGAATATTTATTTTAGAACAATTTTTTTATTCGAAAACAGTTCATCGCGTGACTGTTGAGCGAAATTCCTTAGCAGACGATTATTAATTCTTCATGATTTGATAATCGTTATTAATAATTATTAATTTATTAATTTAATCGCTATTAATTCGTTAATAATAATTATCGTTATTATTAATCATTATTAATTCTTTACGAATTAATAATCGTCTGCTAAGGAATTTCGAATTCTTAATATAATTTCTTCATTATCGAGAAGTATATTTTTCGAATATGTAATATTTGGAAAGATCATTTATTTACCTTTTTTTCACTTTTTCTTTCTTTTTCCAACTTTTTTTTTTTTTCTTTTTTTTTTCCACTGTCTTTTTCTTTTTTTTTTTTTTCGAAATTGAAAATTTGTTTTTGTGGATGCAATGAAAATTGCACTACACTAAACAAGTTGCCAGATTAAAACGAAATTAATTTTCGATACAGATTACAATATGATGTGGCTAATAATTTCACGCCATTTCTGATTAGTTAAAGCATAACAGCGCTTCTGAGAAAGACAGAGGCATCTAAATTCTGAATTATTGAGAAATCAGGTAAATTTCTGCAATGTCGTCTGCTGGCTGAAAATTGTTTCGCAAGAGTCGATGTCATAAATGCTAGGAGAAGCATACTACAGAATTTGAAATGAATCAGGAAACACGGGAATATTGCTACATTTTCGGGGTATGATACCAGATAATAATAAAAATAGATGAATGAGTAACGGACAAATCAAGAATCCAGCATGAAATCTGACGTCATCGTAGGACGATGGTACCTCAAATGCTTGAAGCAGATAAGCTGATGTTACTGAATGTATTCGAAAATTTAGTTCTACCATGATGGTGAGCTTGCGCACTTTAGCACTGATATCAGAAATTACTTAGATACTATTTATAGAAATCACTGGATTGATCAACGTGGATCTGTTTGGCCATCACGATCACCCAGTTTGCTACTTTTGGATTTCTTTTCATGGGTGTACATAAGGAATACCGTATAAGACATTAACAGGTCTCATCTCCAGAATATCTGTCGCCACAGAAAAGTTAGAGGTATACACGGAATTTTTGAAGATGTACAAAGATTTATGCATTAATAATGTTCAGATCTGTGTTTGTTTTGAGCAAATATATTTAAAAAAAAAAGAAAAGGACTCAATAAAGGGATTGTTACATTTCGTATCGCTTGACTTTAATTTCCTCTTCCTAATCTTCGTTACCACTAACACTTAAACATGACACTTGTAGACACTTTTTTTACTGGAGGAAGGTGGGGGAGTTTATTTTGGTTCTCTCTACCATTCTATAGAAATTCATCAGATGTTTCACGAATGCCGATTACGAATGGAACAGATGTTTCACGAATGCCCGAATACGGTTATTCGTCAAACTAATCCATTAGGTCAGGGGTCTCCAAACTACGGCCCGCGGGCCGCCGGCAGCCAGTGTCATCCATCCGGCCCGCGACAGCGAATAGCTTATTGTTGCTGTAATAAGTTGGATAAAAAACACGGAATGATCATAACTCTGTTTTATTGACTTGCTAGGTAAAGCTTAATAGCAAGCATAATACGCAGAAATTTTAACTTAAGCATAACAACTAATTGGAAATGATAGATAATGGCAGAAAAATTAAAATGGTTTTTGCCCTTGATACTTACTGGAGTAAACAGTATGGCCCTAAGGCTGGAAAGTTTGGAGACCCTGCATTCGGTGAATGAATTATGGACTGGGATATAGAAGATCTTATCTACGATTCCCGAAGAATATATTTGATACGAAACCGGAGCAGTTATTAATTCTTTGTTAAATGACGGGGGCTACTCAAAATTGTATTGATGAGGACCGGCAGAAATGATTAAACCAGACATAAGGGTATTTATATAACAAAAAGAGGCCAAACGGGGAAGAATATAAGAATATATATCTTATATTCATATATTATCTATATTTTATATTATTAAGATATATAAAAATATATATCGTATATTATTAAGATATATAAGAATATCCATCTTTCCTTAGAAAGAATAGCTTGGAAGGGGAAAGAAAATTGTCTAATTTGAGAATTGTCTGATTTTCCAAATAGAGAGATAAAAGCTGTAAAATAAAAACAAATTGCAAAAACAATCCGAGTCCCAATGGCCGAGTGACTAGCGCTTTAGCGCTCGGTATCATAGGTTTCGGGTTCGAGTCCCGGCGGTGCCATGGATGTTTGTAGTGGTTCGGAATCCACTTTAAATCGTAGCTACCGGTCCTAATAGGATCGTAGAACGTCTTGTGGGTAGTGTGACTCGCGTCCGTTGCCTATCTTCCAGTTACACTTGCCCCCTGGGTAGTGTTCAAGGAGTAACAGCGGTGTAGCCCTTGCTTATGGCGTAAAGGTTAACTCTCTGTGTATTGTCAGCTGCATTAAAACAATAAAAAAACAATCCAGATCACTTTATGACTGTATGGAAAAAAAATCTTAAAATAAAAAAATTAGTGCAATCGACATACCGTACGAACAAATAGCGCATGGATATTGGCAAACTGTCGAATCATACGGAATGAAAACACAGTGAGGTATTAGGGTAGAAAAGTTATTTTAAATAATTTAAATTTTTTATATTTAAAAGTAAGCAATATAAAAAACAATAGACAAAAGAAATTCCATAGTAATTATTAGACTTTTTATTTTCAAGAATTGCTCTGCGTCGCGTACACCTGACTGGCACCTCCCTTTCTCCAATAATCGATTCGACCGTTTCCGCTTTTAAACCGGATGTTTACTTTCCCATCGAATAGAATGTAGAATAGTAGACAAAGTTCATATATTCTAAAGATGAGGTTTTGGAAAACGAAAAGCTAAATAATTTTGTATGAAGTGTTGGCAATGAAAAATTCGATTAAAAATAGCCAAATAAAGGTTTCAATAGAAAATAAAATAAAAAAAAAAAAATATTTCATATTAAACCTGAACAGTTGCTATTTTGTATAAAGGTTCTATATTATATTTATTAGCATACGTGACCCTATGAATAATCCATCGTATTTATCTAAGAAAGAGAATGTCATTTTTTTATGTATTCCAAAAGGAGGACTAAATCATTTTAATTTCGAATCTATTTATTTATTTTACTCCTTTTTTCATTAAGAAATAATTCATTTAAATTTTGCAACTGGGGAAAAAAAATTGATTTATAAATACAATTCTAAATTCATTTTAAAAAAATCATTTGCAAAAAAAAAAAAAAAAAAAAAAAAGAAGAAAGAAAGAAATAAAACTATGCTTTTAAAAATGTTTGAGTGCTTTCAATTCTATAAAAAACCGGGAAAGTTTTTATAAATTTGGGAAATACTTCTTTTATTAGACAAATGAGCATGAAACTAATTTATTTCAACAAGCTACTAAAATTCCTGGAAAAGAGTAATAAAAATACCCAAAATGATATTAAAAAATATGCAATATGCTGGGATCCATTTTTTTTTCCTTAATTTTTCCCACACTTCCCAATTTACTGATTCCCCTGATATTCTGTCTGATTTAACTTTTTTCCCCTTTATTTGATAAGAGTAGTTAGTATAAGAAAGAGAGCAATAAATGCTGCCAAAACAGTTTAAAAATAACTTCATGTTTTTGCAAGTAAGAAAAATTCTTTTTATATTTTTCTAAATTTATCATCCAAATCAATAAAAAAATTAAATAAAATTTAATGATATAAAAGCAATGACGAAAATTAATAAAGAATAGTATTGAAAGATTTAGAATTTATTAGAGTTATTTTATTTTTAGAATATGTAGAATCATTGATTATTTTATTTGTAGAATTTGTAGAATTTAGAATTATTATTATTTTATTTTTAGAATTTGTAGAATTTAGAATTATTATTATTTTATTTTTAGAATTTGTAGAATTTAGAATTATTATTATTTTATTTTTAGAATTTGTAGAATATTTAGAATTATTATTATTTCATTTTTAGAATTTGTAGAATTATTGATTATTAAATTAATAAAGAATTATTGAATATTTATTGAGAAAAGTAATTTATAATTGAACCTCGAATACAATTTTATCTCTTAACAATCTAATATGCAGAAAGGAAATATAAGTTTTTAAATATTAATTAAAAAGATTGTATTGGAGGCAAAAGCAACGCCATTTCGTATGCATACTATTGAGAGCATGCGCAATCGATTCTTAAAGAAAAAAAAAAATGGCTACACTTTCTACATGGGCGAAAGAAACTAGTTTAGTTTGGGTTAGTTATGAAAACGAAAATAAAAAGGAACATTTTACAGAAATAGCTAACATTTAATGAACATTTTAACACAGATGAGATAAATCCACATCAAACAATTACTGCATACAAAGCATTTTTTTGTGCAGTGTGAGGATTTCCGGTCGCCCAAATCCGGCCATTTTGTGTATTCATTGCATTATAGCATTTTTTCCCACGGGAAGAGTTCTGGCATTTCGTTCCCAGTAGAGTGAAATGTATATTCTTTAACAAGTACATAATAACAACCTGTCACTCAAATTTGACAGCAGATAAGCGCTGTTGTGGGTATTTATATTACTATTAGATATTTTTTTATTACGATATTTATATTACTATTAGATATTTCTTTATTACGACATTTATATTACTATTAGATATTTCTTTATTACGATATTTATATTACTATTAGATATTTCTTTATTACGGTATTTATATTACTATTAGATATTTCTTTTATTACGATATTTAAAATACTATTATTGCAATGAGTGTTTTGTACACAAGAAGAACAACCTGTCACTCAAATCTCATAGCAGATACTCAGTGTTATGGATAATGAGACCTCATGAAATTAGCGATTGTCTATGTGACCTTCACAGGTCCGAAACAATTACTGATGGAATGTGGACTACGCCATGAGTTGTTGCATCGTGATGGGTGATGAACCATGGGCTGAAAATGACTACTCCAATGAGAAGTGAGGAAAGCTGACCCCCTCCCTCCTCTTGATGGATTATCTTATAATGGGGGTTTGGGAGAAGGAGAGCGAGGGAGTTCTGCATCGATTCGAGTCGAGTTGCGTTGTTTTTTCTCTTTTTCTGAAAGCGACTGAACAGGCCGGAGTTTCCGTCTGATTTTCAAACTGGACCCCTTGTAGTTTCGCGTATAACGACGTGTGATAATTAAGGTCTGCCGCAGACCTGGTGTATTAGATTCGCCGTAGACTCGAGAACTCTGAAAATCTCTCTTTCTCTCTCTCTCTCTCTCTCTCTCTCTCTCTCTATATATATATATATATATATATATATATATGAATAGCCTATATATGGCCTATATATATATATATATATATAGGCCTGAATGGCCGAGTGGCTACCACTCTGGCGCTCGGTACCACTGGTTTCGGGTTCGAATCCAGGCGGTGGCATGGATGTTTGTAGTGGTTCGGAATCCACTTTAAACCGTAGGTCCCGGTCTAATAGGATCGTAGAGCGTTGCGGGGGCATTGTTACTCCGCGTCCGTGGCTTTATCTTCAGTGAAACGCGCCCCTTGGGTAATTCAAAGTGAGTAGCATCTGTGCAGCACTTGCCTTAAGGCATCCAAGACCAAGCTGTCTAAGTATTTGCTAGCGGCATTAGAACAAAAAAATAAAATATATTTATATATCTATATAAGATATATTTATATTATCTATATAAGATTATAAATATATATATATATTTATTTATATTCACATATTTATTATATCTTATATATATACATATATATGTTTGTAAATAAAAAAATAAACTGTTCCCCATGAACTAGTAAGTGGCCCTCTTCTTGAAGCCATTATAGGCCGTAGACATTATAATGCCATTCGGGTGAAAATGCGCTTTATCGCTCAAGATGCTTCAGCTGTATAATTTACGAGTCAGCTAGAAAACTTAAGCGAAAACATGAGAAAAATCAGAAAAAAAAAACCATGACAGAAGAAAAACTTAGAAACATGAGCAAAGTCCAAGCCAGCTTCTGCAAAAAACTCTTCTATGCGAGTGTAAGGGTAACATTTCAGCAAATAGCGCACGATTTTCCAGCATAGGGGGGCACATCCAGTGCCTTAGATATTGATCCATCACTGCTTTGTTCGGCGGACGAATCGTGCATGGCAACAGCAACGGCTCCGATATCGGTTTGCGGTAGTAGATTCCTACCAACTCTTCGCACCTCTTTAAAAAAGTTACAAACTTTTCAACATGGAAACCTACGACTGGCAATAAAATCTCATAAAAAGGACATTTAACACAAAGGACATTAAAGGATAAAAAGGACATTTTTTTTATTGCGCTTTATTCATTTTGTATAAATAGGTATTCAAAAAACAAAACAAAAAAAAGGGGAGAAACAAGGAAATGCACAAAAAAAAAACCGGGCGAGTCATTTATAAGTGAAATGATTTTATACATTCCGATTAGGGATTGCAATATCGGACCTAAAGTTCAATACCGGTATTCGGTATTTTTTAGATCTTAATACCGGAATACCGGTTTTAATACCGGTAGTAGAAATTTTAGAAAAAGAAAGAAAACGCAGGTGGTTCTTTGTTTTATTTGCCAGTTTTATTAGAGAATGCAAATACCACAAAAAAAAAATTGCAACTTATAATTTATAACAGTATATAAAGAATCATAAAAAAGTAAAAAGGAACATCTTATTTATTTGTATCACAAAAAAGTGTAAATATCACTGTTCACTCTGTGATACTATTACAAATTTTCGGAATGTGATCTTAAAAACATAATGCATCAATCGTACTATCATTAAGCCTGGAACGTAATTTTGTGCAAAAATGACCAGCTGTAAAAAAACGCTCTTACAGCATCTGGTGGAAATGTTAGCAATGCGCGATAAACTTTTTCCAAGTATTTACCTCTAAATCCCTCATCTTCAAATAAATCTGTTTCTCTTCGGATTGTTTTGGATGTAGCTGATATCTGTATTGTATTTAGGTTTGTTGAAAATTTTTTTAGTTACCGCCAATTCTAATTTATTTATGAGTATAAATCTAAAAATATTAGTAATAAATCTGAAAAATATTTTGAACTCTAAAGTATGATATGCAAATACAATGTGAATAACAAACTCATCAATTTAAAAACTAACGAAATATTACACACTTTCTACACAACTACAACTTTGCTTTCACAGATAAGAATCTCTAGTTTTCAGATAACAATTCTGAATAAGAATACACAGATAAGAATTCTAAATTTCTAGTAAATACCGAAAAACGGTATTTAAACTTGTGAATACCGGTATCACAAAATTGTACAAATGGCTCAAAATACCGGTATTCGGTATTCCGGCATACCGGTATTCCAATCCCTAATTCCGATCACTAATTATGAAAACTAAATATATTCAATCTATCTGGTATAATTTTTATCACATAGAAACAATTTGTTCAAATAATCCAACACTGACAGTCGAAAAATTAATTCACGCTGTTTTCATATTCTAACTTTACAACGTAAATGCCCAACTCGTGACTCAGTGGCAACGCGCGCCGCTGGTGATCCCTAGGGGAGTAGGTTCCATCCACTGGCGGCTTTGTTGTAGGCACTATCTGAAAATATGTGTGTAGACATCTGAAAATATGTGGTAGACTCTCGATGGCGTTTTTGAGGTTCAGCATCTTGCCTTGTGAGTCAGAGTACCTGGTGGGAGGTTTTCGAGTTTTATCTCCTATGATAAGCAAATGAGGGGTATTTCTCCCCTAAAAGTCCTTCCGGAAAGCTCTACTCTCCTTCTTCAGCGTCACGGAGCCGAGTCAGACTTCTACCTATGGAGTCTCCATCAAAAACAGAAGCTGCCCTACTCTTTTCCTTCCGCCGATTTAGACTTCCACCTATCCATCACAACGGAAGCTGCCCTTCCTCCCATGAGACCACACATGGTTCTTGGACTTGGTCTAGATGTTGCTGTCGACCAAGTGAGATAAGAAACAAACAACATAAATACCGTTATCAGCGCAGTCATACCTATGAGATAGGATAATTTTTTTTGTTGGGAGATTCTGTAGTGAATAATTTACTATAAAATTTTATTCTTTTTATTAATGATAGTAATTATAATTAAAAAAATAAACGTCCACGTATATGGCCAAGAGCTTAAAGCCTCCTTCACGCCAAGGCGTTGAGAAGCGATAGAAAAGAAACTTTCTTCACACTGGGATGCCCGAAATCGCTTTACGCCGAGGCAGGTTACTCTTTATCCATCCAAGTCACATGACGCGTCAAGTGTTTGAGAAAGTTTGCCAACCTTGAGCGTTGCGCGGTGGGGCTCGTGACGGGTCGACGCTTTGTGCTTCCCCGCGTTACGCCTTGAGGTAGAGAAGGCTTCAGACTTTTTCTCAAGACTCTTATCCTTTGATGAAGAAAACAGCCTGTTAGCACCTGCCTACTTTGAAAAATCGGCTTCTTTCGCATGTTCTCCGACAGCGCCATCTATCAATGAAATTTATAATTATTTCAAACTAATATATTGTTGTTGTATTGTTCTTAAAAGAACATTTGTAGTAATTCATAAGAATTTCTTTTTTATATTTTATTGTTTCTGGACTATTATTCATTTTTTGGCTATATCATCTGCAGAAAATAAAAATCAACACGAAAATTTTCTTTATAAATTTTAAAAAAAAAAAAAAAAAAAAATTTTAAATTGGAAAAGTATATTCTGAGGAAATGCTTAAATAATTATGATGCGCTACAAAAATAATAACTTTTCAGTGCGGCTGGTGCATTTCTTTTTAATTGCCATAACTCAGGTTCTATTGCTAGTCAAGGAAGTTAGTTTTTTTGTTCTTCGATTTGTCTAAGGCTTTTAGGAGGAAATCCACATTATTTTAGTATTAAAAAATTAAACATCAATTGTAAGTACTTTTCAACATGAAATAAATTTGTGAATGTTTTTAAATTGCATTAATTCATAAAATTTAGTTTTCTTACTTTTATAATGTCTGGATTGTTATCCATTTCTTGGTTATATCTGTTGAGAATAATGAAAATCAATATAGTGTAACGTCTCAGCCTATGATAGGCCTATAACGGCTTAAACAAGAGGGCCACTTTCAGGTTCACACTTTAATTTTTATTTATAAGGAACACTTTAAATTTATATATATATATATATACAGAACTTTATTTATTACAAATAATGATTTACAAAAAAAAATGAAAAATTAAATTTGATTCGCAAGTGTAATTCACAGTTCACTCCAGGTAGGAGATTTTCAGAGTTCTCGAATCTGCGACGAATTTAATTGCCTGGTCTGCAGCAGACCTTAATTATCACATGGCGTGATGCACGATACCACGAGAGACTCACTTTGCAGACAGACGGAAACTCCGGCCTGTTCAGTCACTTCAGAGAAAAACAACACTTCTTGTCTTCTACTCTCCTTTTTCTTCTCCAGAAACCTCCTTTTAAGACAATCCGTCAAGAGGTGGTCAGGTTCCCTCACTTCTCATTGGAGTAGACACTTTCTTAGTCCATGGTCTAACACCAATCATGATGTAGCAACTCATGGTATAATCCATATCCCATCTGTAATTGTTTCGACCTGTGAAAGTTGAACAGACAATTGTTCATTTCATGAGGACTCATTATCCACGACACTGATTATCTGCTGTCAGATGTGAGTGACAGTTTTTCTTATTAGTACAAAACACTAATTGCGTGTGATATAACTATCCACAACACTGCTTATTGCTGTCAGATGTGAGTGATAGGTTGTTATTATGCACTTGTTAAAGAATGTGCATTCCTCTCTCCTGGGAACGGAAATTCTCTCTGTCTTCTCGTGGGAAAAATGCTACAATAGACAAAAACCTCGCTTCGCTAAGCAACACTTTAGGGTTTTGTATCAAGCTCCTTTCGAAATCAAATCTATTATCCATCAAACTGCTACGGATTGCATGAAATAATTGTAATCATTTTTGCATTTCTGTTCTGATATCTTTTACTTATTAAATAATTTTTTTCTTTCATTTCAAATATTCAATATTTATATACTCTCAAAATTTTTCTATGACTTCTTAATTCTTATTATATATTAAAATTCAACTCTACGACCTTTTTTCTTTCGGCTTTTTGTTGTTTTGTCATATGTGTAATATCGTCATTGTCACATAAAAAATATCATAGTTAACAACTTTGTCATTGTCAACAAAAATGCAAACTATTATTGTTGGTAATATTGTTATTGTGAACAAAAAAGAAAATTATCACTGTCTTCTTTAATATTAAAATAACAAAAAAAAAAAAAAAGTTTATAAAAATGCTTCTATTGAATGAATCGATAAAATAAAATAAATTTTTTATAAAAAAATAAAGAGATTATAAACCTTAAAGATTAAAAAAAATAAAAATGCTTCTTGTATATCTGAAATATGCAGACATCAAGTTATAGTTCTACGAAAAACTGGCAATTTAATGGAAGACATGGCAATCTCAACCTATCTATTATTACTCATTTAAAACAAACAAACAAAAAAATGAGCTTGGTTAAAAACGTGTCAGTTCTAATGAATCGAACTGCTCTTGTGGGGGAAAATTTCGCAGAAATGAGCTGAAAAACTAATCATTCATCTGACGTGATGTGCGCCATTTTTCCTGGAAACGTGGAACGAATTTCCAAGTACGAATTAACTCTTAATGAGAATGAGTCGGAAAAGAATGTTTACGAGAAGTGATGGTTTCATTTTAAAAGAAAGTTTTCAGTTTAGAACTCGGAATTGATCCTTATGTATCAATATTTTTTAAAAAATGATAATAGTTTTAGTTAGTTTACATTTGAAACCGTTAAGCCTATTTTCTATTTTAAAAACAAAGCCCCATTTCAGAGGATCGACACCTGGTTAACTACACTCTATATCAGGGGGTGACCGACCCGCGGCCCGCCTTGAATATTTTTCGGCCCGTGAGATTTATCAGAGTTTTACAAAATATGTTTATTTTATAACCCCAAAGTTGTGAAAATGTGTGTACATTATGTATACATTATGTATTACATTATGTGTACATTATGTGTGCATCCATCTATTCAAAATGAACTGCCGAAATGATGAGGAAAAATGAACTTTGATTTTAAAATAATATTCTTGCGAATATAGGACAGATATCGTCTGTTTTATTGATGAGTTTATAGTGATGTGTTCGCAGAATAATTATAGTCTGCGAACTCATGAGGCGCGCATCTTGGAACATCTAATATAACAGGTTCTATGTTTCACTTTAAGTGACCACCCCTAGATATGCACAGTTGATTATTGATAGCAGAGCAAACCAGACTTTTAGTTGTTAGCGCTTTTGGTTCAAATTACACCTGGGAACATTTGTTTTCTAAAATGAAATTTACATAACGGACGCTAGCCTCCAACATCCATGACGATATGCAAATACCCACACTGAGATCGATTTGCAAAAATGAGTGAAAGAGTGGAGAAACGAATATCGCACTAGTAAAATAAATATTTTTAATGATTTCATTTTTTAGTGTCCTATATTTCTTTGCAATGTGCGTTTAGTATCATTGTTATTACATTATCTATGTTGACATATAAGAATAATAGTCAACAAAATAATGATAACTCATTCTGTTTCAAATTTCCACTCCCAAAAACATGTCTACAGTGGGTCTCAATCTAAAGGGGGATATATAATTTTATAGGCGGCCGTCGGAGTTAGGATGCTTTACAAAAGTGGCCCACAAGATAAAAAAAAATAATAAAATATAAAATATAATAAAAATATTCCCCAGTAGATTTGACTTATTAATATCTAACGGGAGAACTTTCATTTTCCCCAGAATTAGGCAAAGAATTTATGCGACTTCCTTGAAGTTTCTTTTGACGAATGTTCTACTGTCTTGTTCAGGAATCGAATTCAATTTAAAAGAGATTTTTTTAAGCATTATTTTTTAAAAAAATTAAAAAGGAGAACAATTAAATCATTTAATCATTTATCAAAAATTCAATAAACACTTCACCTTAAAATAAATAAAAGGTACACAATGTTCAGTTGCAGCTAAAGATTTCAAACGTCTCAGAAATAATAAGAATTGATACGCAATTGCAATTTGTATAAATGAGTAGTTCAATTTAAATACCGCATATTTCGAATATAAACCAATATGTGCATAAGCGCATAAGGAATTTTGTCTTCAAAAATTAGCCTTAAAGTTCAAAACCCGTATATAAGCCGAAATGAAAATAAAATTCCTTTAACATGTCAACATGAAGGGGAAAAGTTGCCAGGCTGGTAAAACAAATGCAATATTTTTCAATCAAATCATTATAAAGTAAAACGCCAAACACCAACTATGATAGTTATAGTTTTGATAACCATTTTTTGTAGCCAGCACAATGTGTTAAACATCTGTGATCGTCTTATTTTCTGTGTCATTTTATTTTTAGTCTGAAAGATAAACTGGAAGAAGAATTCTTATTCGATAAATTTCAAACTTCAAGTGATCGCATTTGCTGAAAATTCTAACAACAGTTGCTTCGTTAATGAAATGTCGCCAACAACTGATTTTTCGTTTTGGCGACAACGCGACGAAGCAGTATAAACAATTTCGAAAATAAAACAACTCATTTTCATCAAATGAAAAATTCATTTCATTTAAAATTAATTTTTTTTCCATAAATTAAAAAAAAAAATGGTAATGTATGGGTATGAAATACAGAAATATAAATTAAGCAAATAAAAATGGGTTATATTTGGCGATTTAGCATTTGAGTCTAACAAATGGAGTACCTGAGTGTTTTTTTAAACCGTATATAAGCCGACCCCTGTAATTTAGCTTTTAAGAATTAATCGTTTAAAAATAAAAATCATTGAATTATACAGGAAGTATGCGGTAAGTTAAATTAGCCATACTACAAAACAGTACTAAGGATCAAATTAAATAATTACAAAAATTTTTTAAATTTGTTTCATAACACATAATCTATCAGTATAAAAAGTAATTATCGTTTATTCATTTTGAAAACAATTATTTTTAAACAACAATTGTTGAGATAATTTTTATCTTTAAATTCCGATTAGAATTTTTTTGCATTCTCTTATGTTTTTATTTTCTTTTAATAACTAGAATTATTTATTCGTGCACATATATTTTAACCATTGTTTTTATTTAGAAAAATAATTAACCTATTCATTATTTATTGTTTGATAGTTTTAATACCATTTGTTATCAAATTACTTTGTAAGACGAAATAAATATAAAATCGTTACCCTTTTACTTCGTTTATTTTAAGAATTTAAATATATTTATTTCATTTAGTAATCTGAAAAAGTCTTTTTTTTTTTTTTAAATGAAAGATCCCTTATAGATTTTTTTTTATTTAAAAAATAAATTATGTTTAAAAATTGTAAAAGTTTCTAAATATTCTTAAATATATATGAGAACAAATTGATTAAAAATACCCATATATTAAACTATACATCTGAATTTTAATTTCATAAATTCCCTATAAATGTATAGCTCAATATATGTGTGTTTTTATGAATTTTTTCATTAAAAAAATTCAGACTTTTATTTTTGCTTAAAAATTTGCAAAATCGAATATCTTATCGTTATGTATTTTTAATGTTGTTTGCTATAGAAATAAAATTAAAGAATTTAATAAAAAATATACTGTGTATAAATGATTTTTATTGATGTAGAATATTTAGAAAAATTATTAACGATTTTTTTGCTTCGTTTATTTCCTTAAAAAGTAACAAATTGAGAATAAAAATTAATGTGGTTTGAAGAAAACTGTTCACTTGTACACATTAAATTTAATGAAAGAAATTATTCAGTACGAAAAAAAAAAAAAAAAAACTATATCTCTTTCTAAATAGTAATAATAACTCACCAAGAAAACTTTTAACCACGTTTATTTTTCGAAAGTTTTTTTTTTGAAACTAGCCTGATATCTAAACATGAATCATTTAATAATCTGAAAAAACGTAAGTTGCTTTTTTAATGAAAATTCTTTTGCAAATGTTTCATCTATACAAATTTAATTTTATGGGCGAAACATTTTATTCTCACAAAATAACAAGTTATAAGATAAAAAATTAAGCATATTTTTGTTTATTTAAAAAATAATATTATGTTGAAAAATTTTAAAAGTTCTTAAATATTCTTATATATGCAATAACAAATTGATTAAAAAAGATCCATACATTAATTTTTTTCAATTAATTTTTAATTTCATGAATTCTATTAATATATAAATATAAATTTAGATATATGGGTATTTTTAGTCATTTTTTTCATTAAATAAATTCAAATTTTTATTTAGATAGTTTAAAAATTTGTAAAATAGAATTTCTTATCGTTTCGTATTTTTAATGTTGTTTGTTAAAAGAAATTGTAAAAGTTCCTAATCATTCTTAAATATATAAGAACAAACTGATTAAAAATACCCATATATTAAACTATACATTTAAATTTTAATTACATAAATTCTGCTAATATATAAATATATAGCTTGATATTAAGATGTTTTTAGTCATTTTTTTCATTAAATAAACTCAAACTTTCATTTAGATGTAAAAATATTGTTTAAAAATTTGTAAAATGGAATATCTTATCGTTTGGTATTTTAAAAGTCGTTTGTTATAGAAATAAAATTAATGAAATTAATAAAAATAAATATACTATGTATAAATGACAGTTTATTGATGTAGTATATTTAAAAAAAAACTATTCATGATTTTTTTTTTTTTATTTCGTTTACTTAAAAATATTTTTTTCCTTAAAAAGTAACAAATTGAGAATAAAAATTCGTGTGGTTTGAAAAAAAAAACTGTTCACTTGTACACATTAGATTTAATGAAAGAAATTATTCAGTACGAAAAAATAAAAACTTATATCTCTTTCTAAATGATAGTAATAATAATTCACCAAGAAGACTTTTAACCATGTTTACTTCTTCCAAAGTTTTTCGAAACTAGCCCGATATTTAAACATAAATAATTTAATAGTGAGAAAAAACGTAACTTACTTTTAAATGAAAATTCCTTTGTAAATGCTTCATCTGTATAAATTCAATTTTATGAACAAAATTTTATTCATTAAATAATAAGTTATAAAATAAAATATATAAAGATAAAGAATTAAGCAGATTTTTATTTATTTAAAAATAATTTTTCTCTAAAGTTGTAAAAATTCTATAATATTCTTAAATATATAAGAGAACAAATTGATTAAAAAATACCATACATAAAGCTATATATACATTTTAATTTTAATTACATAAATTCTTTTAATATATAAATATATAGCTCAATATATGGGTGTTTTTAGTCAATTTTTCATTCAGACTTTATTTAAATGGTTTCAAAGTTTGTAAAAAATGAAATATCTTATCGTTTGGTATTTTTAATTTATCGTTTGCTATAGAAAAAAAAATTAAGGAAATAAATAAATATATATATACTATGTATAAATGAATGTTTATTGATGTAATATATTTAAAAAAAAGCTATTAATGATTTTTTATTTCGTTTATTTAAAAAAAAAATTTAGCTTGAAAAAAGCAACAAAATGAAAATAAAAAAAATTAATGTGGTTTGAAAAAAAATGTTTACTTGTACACATTAAATTTAATGAAAGAAATTATTCAGTACGAAAAAAAAATACAAAATAAAAACTTGTATCTCTTTCTAAATAATAATAATAATTCACCAAGAAAAACTTTTAACCATGTTTACTTTTTTCTAAAGTTTTCTTGAAACTAACCTGATATCTAAACAAAGATAAAAAAAAAATAAAGATAAAGAATTAAGAATATTTTTTTGCTTATTTAAAAAATAAATTATGTTGAAAAAAAAAAATCGTAAAAATTTCTATAATATTCTTAAATATATAAGAGAACAAATTGATTAAAAATGCCTATGTATTAAGTTATCTATATATTTAAATTTTAATTACATAAATTCTGTTAATATATAAATATTTAGTTTGATATATGGGTGTTATGAGTCAATTTTTTCATTAAATAAATTCAAACTTTTATTTGTAAAAGGGAATATCTTATCGTTTGGTATTTTTAATTTATCGTTTGGTATTTTTTCGTTTGCTATAGAAATAAAATTAAAAAAAATAATAAAAATATATACTGTGTATAAATGACTGTTTATTGATGTAGAATATTTAGATAACTATTAACGATTTTTTACTTCGTGTATATCCTTAAAAAGTAACAAAATGAGAATAAAATTAATGTGATTTGAAAAAAAAAAAAAGTGTTTACTTGTACACATTAAATTTAATGAAAGAAATTATTCAGTACGAAAAAAAATAAAAATATATAAACTTGTATCTCTTTCTAAATTATAATAATAATTCACCAAGAAAACTTTTAAACCATGTTTACTTTTTCCAAAGTTTTCCCCCAAACTACTTTGGTATCTAAACATAAATCTAACATTTTTTTCCACAAATAGAAGCGCCGAAATTACTACCTGCAGGTGGAATCGAAGCATTAAACATTTACTTTGGAATGAAAGAAAAAAAAAAGAACAAAAACTGCAGGAGGGGGCAACCCCCTGAGCAGAAATAGGCGCCGATTTGATGTAAATTCGTGTCGACCTCACTCTGTATATCGATTTTCGTTGCCATGACAACAAGGAATCGATAGTCAGTGCTTTCGCCTTGAACCGAACGCGAATGAATTCTCGTCTGGAATTCTTGTATTTACATAAGTTTTGGGGTCAGTGTTTAACAACAAATCACTTCTGGTTATTCTGTGATGGATTCCCTTCTTATAAGAATACTTTTTATCTTCTAAATACATTCTGCTAAGATTGTTTTTGTAGTCGTAAAAGAGTGATTACTTTTACTTATTCTTGTAGTTGATGCTATTGTAACTTTTATTACAATATTTTTCACCGTTGATAACTTGTTTCTGGTTTGGTGTTCATATTTTAAAATATAATTATTAAAATAAATTTAAATCTTTCTGGTTTTTTTGTTTCAGTTTTTAAATAAAGGAATATTTTTATAACAAATGATAAACATAATTAATTTCTTACCTTTATTAATATTTAAATTATACTATTTTCATAAATTTCGTATTTTTTTTTCTGCTACAGTATTTTGGTTTCGAATATATGCAATAACAATTATTTTATAATTCATTGAACTTAATAAAATATTTGACCTCGAAAAATTGCTTTATTCAATGTCATGCGTATCACTATGCAAAATGACAATGTCATTTCATGAAATTTAAAGTTCTTAATTTTATTGAAATATTTGTGTTTTTACCATTATTCATATTTAAAGTATATTATTCTCATAAATTTCACAATTTTTCTGCTGCAGTATTTTTTTTTTTTTTTTTTTTGAATACACACAATTGCTTTTTGCTTTTATTGAATGTCATAAGAATCACTATTCAAAATGTCACTTTCATTTCATGAAATTGAAAGTTCTTAATTTTATTGAAATATTTTTTTTTTTTATTATTCATATTTAAATCATATCATTCTCATAAATTTCACAATTTTTCTGCAATAGTATTTTGTTTTTAAATACATACAATAACAATTATTTCAAAATTCATTGAACTTGATTATCACATACAGTCATTGAACATTATAAAATATTTGACCTTGAAAATTACTTTATTCAAAGCATACGAATCACTATGCAAAATGATAAACGTTCTTTCCTTTCATGGAATTGAAAGTTCTTAATTTTATTGAAATATTTATGTTTTTTTTTTTTTTTTTTTTTTACCATTATTGATATTTAAATTATATCATTCTCATAAATTTCACAGTTTTTCTGCTACAGTATTTTGGTTTTGAATACATACAAAAACAATGACTTCATAATTCATTGTATTTAGTTATCATATATAGTCATTAACATAATAAAATATTTGAAATAAAGTTTTTACATAGTTGAAAAATTGCTTAACTCAATGTCATGCCTATCACTACACAAAATGACATCTTCATTTCATGGAATTGAAAGTTCTTAATTGTGTTGAAATATTTATATTTTATGTACATAATTTTTTTACTTTAATAAAAATAATTGCTACCTATTTTAATTCTTTAATGATGATTTTCCAATTTTTCAACCATTTACAAAGTTCTTGAAAATTATCATAGACAATGTAAACTGTATATTCTATTTTAAGATAGAATGATCATGACTGCATAATTAATATGACATAAAAAGGGTGACACAAATATTTATGATGACAACTTTTCAACAGTAAAGTCGCGTCCATTGAGTTCAAGGTCAAATGGAAATGTGAGCTATTATGGCAACCCTAGCATTTCTGGCAACCCTTTCGGAATTTTTGTTTTCAATAAGGACGTTTTGAGGGGTTGCAAAATTTTCTGGGAAAATGATTTATATCCAAAGGACATTCTATATGCGAATAGTTTAGGTGCTTGTGTCTTTATTGATTTTGAAGCCGAAGTGATAATTGTCGTTTTTAATGCTGTTGTTGTCGTATCCCCTGAAGAATACAAAGGAATCAAATATCGTGGTGCCCCGAATAATATTGGCTATGTTGATTGCCAGCTCTGAGTATAAATTCTCCTCTGAGGGATGGTCCAGACTATGCATGGCGACTGCAACAGCTGGACAATCAAAGACTTGATGAGAAGTCAGCTCGACATCAGGGCAGTGGCCACATCTTTGGCATTTCTTAACGCCATCAGCTGAAATTTTTCAAATTTTTGTGATGCTTAGTAGCTGTTTTTCTGCCGGTATTTAGTTCTGGAACTTGGTATTTAGTTTTAATCTTATAATGAATCATAAGTTTAGATTTTTCCAAGGCATTTGCATCTGCAAGGGAAGTAGGAATGGCAGTTTGATCCAGACTTCTGGCATTCTTCGCCGAAGAATATGCAATTTCATTCAATTCAAATCCACATGAGCAGAAATGCATTGCAGGATGCACGTTGTGTGCAAGCAGTGGCTTTCTTCTAAAAGAGATGTAATGCTCAATATCACACTTGAAAAACCTTTATTAAGAGCCTGTAAAGCAGAGCTTGAGTCAGTGAAGATAGTCATTCCATTCATTTGGTCGTTTTTAATATTACGTGATTTTTTGTAATCTTGAAGAACACTTTGAGAAGACTTTAATCCAAATTAATTGCACACATATATATCTTCCTAAGTACATATTAAAATTGAAATACCAAAAAAGGAAAGTATCAGAATTATGTATCATTTCAGGATCGGTAGACAATAGGTCACGAAAGATATGATCACTCCATCAAAGTTTAAGATCCCAGTTCTTCATCAGTGGAAAGTGGGAGGCATAAAGGGCATAAATCGAAAATTAACTTTTAGCTTCTGGTTTATCAAAAAAAAAGTACTGTGAAAAATGTATACGATGTCTCTCATTCATCAGGCGTTTGATTTATCAACACTTATAACAAATTGAGAGGATAAACCACTTGGACTAGTACTACTACTACTACGTTGACCACATCACACCATCGTGCCTAGAGCTGAATCGCCCCTTTACAGTTTGGTACGTGGGTGAGAGAAGGTTTATCCAACGATGGGCTTTGACGCTCTACGGTCCTATGATACCGGGACCTACCGTTTAAAGTGGATTCCGTACGTACGGTTCCAAGCGGATTTCACTACAAACATCCATGGCACCGCCGGACCGAACCCCATTAACCTGAGGTTCCGGCGTCGGTTTATCTCTCCATTAAATCGCAATTCAAGTTAGACGGACATTGGACTTATCCAGCGTGTTTCCACTGCAAAGACGAACTCGAATTACTCGACTCACAGCGGAAGGACCGTTTCTTTTAAGATAGTTTTCATTCGAATTCCTTTTCACTGAGAACGAAATTAGACGATAATAAGTCCAGGACATCCAAGGTTTTGTATAAATAATCAGAACGTTTGCATGAGTTAGACGAGTAACTAGACATTCATGGCCATTGACAATCCATTGATTTCATTCAAAGGTTAGCATGGTGCAGAGGAAGACGACCATGGTGTTTAGAATATACAAGCGATCCCACTTTTGTCTAGCGGAGTGACAGTTATAGATGGGCTTGGAGAAAGAGTGGCCCGTGTCTGGACAGACGTTTACGAGGAACTCCACACTGTAATTATGGCGTGAAATGGCATCATATATTGTAAGAAAGCTCTCTGATATGCATTTCGAAGTACATTAACTTCACAGCGTTATATTGACTCATGTGACAGTTCTCAGACTCGTGGCTAGAAGGCAATGTACACAGCTAGAGTGCAGGAGGCCTCGAAGATAGTTCGCTGGCGGCACTGTTTTGAAGGCAAGGCTGAATGGCTTTGTGGCAATGTTTGTAAAACCGTCTTGCAGATATTTAGGCTAGCTAGTGGGGAGTTTCAAGGTTTTCTTTCATACGACATGCACATACGAGACATTCACCCTTCAAAGTCTTTCTGGAAAGTACTGGCCTGTCGGTGGGCTGTTCGTAGAGTACACGAGGCCCACCGATGTTCCACCTTTATCTTTTTTACTGGTTGGGGACTGCATAGTCCTAAGTATGGGGGTTGAGGAATGGCGGAAAGAAAAGTCTCGCAATGAAAGTCAAGCTGACTGGTGGGAGTTTTTCCGAGTTTTCCCCATACCCAAAAGCAAATGCGGAGCAGTTGTCCTTAAATGTCTTCCGAAAGGCACTGTTCCCCATCACCCGTCGATGGGTCTACTGATGTTCAACCCACATCTTTGTAAGTGCAGGGGTAAGGTGTGGATAAACTGAATTAAAAGAGTGCCCTGCAGCCCTTTTTCAGGAAGAAAACACCAGGCCCTACGTGACTCGTGAACTTTCTAAATAGCTTTGTGGTCCGAACATGTTGTCATGGCCATCAATGTCTCCAAACTCATCTCCCTATAGCGCATGCTTGGTGAGTCTCTGGTAGACAACTGCAAAGGGAAACGCCTTCAAAGAATCTGGATGGCTTACGTGATCGTGTGAATTCAGAAAAGCAGTTTATTCCCCTGGAAATCGTAAATAGCCTCATAGATAACATGCCAAAACGTGCAATGCCTGCATTTCAATGGCGAAATGGTCACACTAGTAGTTGAATAAATCGAACAGATTTGAATGTCTATATTTCTTGATCAATTGTGTATTAATAAGGCGTCAATGGATCCTATAAATTTTCTGTGACATTTCTTTCTTGGGTGATGCGATTTCAATGCTGAAGAATGTATTTATGCAGTAAAATGTATTATGCTTAGAAATTTTTTGTCATGTTATAATTATTATAAAGAAGTATTTAAAATTTTCCTTCACATTAAAAATACCCTCTCGCAAAAGAAGTAATAAGTAATTTTATTTCAAATAAACGTCATTAAATATATCAAACGATAAAAAAATTGAATTTCAATTACGTCAGAGGAACTTGTGTAAACTATATTTTTTGAAAGTCAGTGGTAATTTTTCTTATTTAACAAACATGTATGTAAAACAACATAAAATGGCGACAGAATGTCTGTTGCCTGGGATCTCCTAAAAACTCGTGTTTTACTTTAGAATAAATAATACAAGGCAGATTAATCAATAGAAATTCAGCTTTACCTCTTAATATCAAAAACATAATATATCTCTTTATCTCGTCCAGTATTGCTTATGCAAGCCCAGTTTGGGGTTCTGTCGCACGTACACATTTTGAAATTATTCAAAGGCTTGAGAACAAAACTCTCACCTGTTAACCGCAGGTCCCGGTACTTTCTAACGACGATAATAGACAGAGCTCTCTCGATTCCAAGTTTAAGACAATTCTTCTGGAAATTTCTACTCAATTCTAGGATGATATGGAAACATCAAAAACCCTGTATTAAATATCCTTTGCAAAATGACGATTCTGATATTTCTTCCCGCAAACATAGTAAAAGACCTCATTTCTAAATATTTTAAATTAATTCCTTACAACTGCCTAGATGAAAAAAGTTCGCTTTTTTTAATTTGACCTTTTTGCTCATTCTTGGGTTATTACATACAACTGATTTCATCAAAATCTACATTTTCGAAATGTTTGATATTTTTTGACATTTACTATAATTTTATTAAATAAATAATTCTTTTTAAAAAAGGGCATTTAATCATCTATTTTTCTTATTAACTCAAAAATCTGCATGAGACCACCAGCTATTTTCAGCATTTCACAATGAAGTAAACCTTATTTTGTCATTGTCTTGTTTTTCGTGTGTAATCTAAAAAGATTAGCCCTTTTTGCCATCAATTCAAAAACTCTTCAGTTTTTTTCAACAATGTAAAAACTAAAAATTTCCGGCTGTCCTAGATTGACGAAAGTTACAAAGAATACAATCTGGGAGACGGCAGAGATTTGAATTCTTTGACAATCACGATCAGTTGAGACAGCAACTTTTTTCGGGGGGGAGGGGGCGTCAAGAAAATCAACCCTGTCCACGTTAGGAATCGTCCAATTCTTGCCCTTAGATATCTCTGCTCATCCGATTTAAAAGTAGGAAAAAAAAGGGTTCGTTACTATCATTTTTATAGACCTAGTCAAATCTGGTATTTCTTTTTCCTATAAATTCAGGAAATAAATTACAGTATTGCAAAAGTCTTGACCTATATTCCACCTATAACGGCTTCAAGAAGGGAACTTCAGGTCCATGGAGCACTCCAAATTTTATTTACAAGCACTATATATAAAGATATACAGAACTCTGGGTTATGATACTACTGATGACTGTGATTTTGATGCTAAATCAGTCACTGTTTTTTTAGTGGTTGTATTATTGAAAAACAAAATATTTAATGCCCCTCCTTTCATAACACTCATTCTCAGAATTTTGTAAAAATAAAAATTATTTTTATAGAAGAGTCGGGACTCGCGTTTTTAAACCAACTCCCGACCACAATTTTCGACTACTTGCTCCCTGACATCGACTCCCTCCTTTGGTTTTAAGAAACATAAACGTAATTCCTTTCGGTTTTTTTTTTTTTTAATTTAGAAGTGGAAAATTATAAAGGGCTGACTGTATAAAAAGTCTCTAATAAGGCCGATTGTCATTTATGCTGGAGAAACGTGGACATTAAACGCTTTTTTAAATCATTTGAGAGGAAAATGTTGAGAAAACTTTTGGCGAAGAGTTTACAATACTATATGGATGAGAAAGCCCAACAAAGAAATTGAACACCTAATTAAAAATAGAAATATTGTGAGATGCATCAATCACGAAGAATCCACCTGACTCGGACATGCATATCACAAGATGGGGAAACATCATCCAAAGATCGTGTTATTCAAATTTTCAACAGTAGGAAGACCCAGGAAAAGATGGATGGATGGTGTCCAAGAGGATCTCGGACAACTGAAAATGATTAACTGGAAGAGATTGGCATTGGTGCGAGACAGATGGAGAGCTGTTGTTGTGCTGGAGGCTAAAGCCTGTACAAGGCTGCAATGGCACTTAAGAAGAAGAAGAATTTCCTTCGTTTAAAAAATAAAGACGTTATAAATTCTGGGCCAATGTGTTAAGTTCTGTTTCTATACAATGAGTTTGCATAAAAAATATTTTAGGAACATAACGATTATATTATATGGAGATTAAAAATATTGTTTTTCTTCTTGTTCTTTGGGAAGCAGCTCCACAGTTCTTTGTGACAACCAAACCTCCCAACGGACAAAGCAAAGGCAATAACAGAATGCTACTTTGTCCAAACACTTCAAGTTGTTGCGCTGAAAACATGAACTACCGGGCGAAAGTGATGATTCAGGTGGATCATAAAACGAATGACATAAGCCAACACGAAAAATTTGTAAATTGTTTCATCTCAGTTATATTCTATTTGAGGAACGTGAGTCGTTAAACACAGTTTTCGGTATTACTTCGACGGTGTTATGACCACTTGTCCAGCTGAGGTCCACGGCGGTTTGGAGTCAACAGACGCTGCTTTTCTTGCAGACGAGGCGCCTCGTTCTGCCTTCTGTTTGATCAGCCCCTATTACCCCGGTTTCGATCCCGAATTGTTGCGCGGACGCGTGTCACACCAAGTGTGCACACCTGGCCGATGAGCGAAGATTCCCGCACAGATCGGAGCGCGAGTCGCCGCATAACATGGAGAAGTTGCGAAACGACACGCGTGAATCACACTCAGCCTTGTAGGGTTATTTTCGGGGCTAACTCGCTGCGTTTTCGCAACAGCTTTTATGAGGAAAAAGGTTTTAACTTTGTGGAGTAAATTTTTTTTTTTTCTGTGGGCCTGAATGACCGAGTGGCTAGCGCTCTGGCGCTCGGTACCACAGGTTTCGATTCGAGTCCCGGTGGTGCCATGGATGTTTGTAGTGGTTCGGAATCCACTTTAAACCGTAGGTCCCGGTCATAGGATCGTAGTGTCACAGGGCCCAATCTGACTTCTCACTCACATCATTTCCAAACTTCCATCCAGAGTTCAGTACGGAAATTACAGATTCCACTTGGTCCCGATCAAATAGGATCGTAGAGGGTTGTGGAGGTATCGTTACTCCGCATCCGTAGCTTATCTTCAAGTTACACGCATCTCCTGGGTAGTGCTAAGTGAGTAATGTCGGTGTAGCGCTTGCCTTAAGGCATCCAAGACAACTGTCTAAGTGTTTGACAGCTGCATTAGGACAAAAAAAAATATTTAAAAAGCCTGCTAGCTAATCCTACTACTACATCACACCACATCACTGTGCCTAGTTTGAGTGGCCCCTTTACAGTTTGAGAATGATGTGGGTGAGAAGAAGTCTGATTGGGTTCTGTGACACTCTACGATCCTAGGATACCGGGACCTACGACTTAACGCGGATTCCGAATCACTACAAGCACCCATGGCGCCGTCGGGATTCGAACCCGAAACCTGTGGTACCGAGAGCCAGCTCTCTAGACACTCGGCCATCAGACCCCAAATTCACAATATTGAAAAAAGACTGCTAGCTAATCCGAAGCTTGAATTAAGGTATTCTCCAAGGCGTGTGCTGCCATGATGGCCTAGTGGCTAGCGCTCTGGCCTTTTGTATCCCAGGTTTCAGGTTCGAATCGTGCCTGTGGAATGGATGTTTGTGAGTAGTTCAGAATCCACGTTAAACTGTAGGTCCCGGTCAGTTTAGCCTTCGTGTGCACAAGATGACCGTAGAGCGATAAACAAAACCAATCTCTAAGATGTGACATTTTAATCATTATCATTATCAGAGGCACAACAGCCCCATGGGGGACAAAGGGCATCTGCCTATGGGTAGGGTTTTTTTTTATGGGGTAGGGTTGTCAATTCTACACCCAAAGCTCTATTGTCATGTTAGACCGAGACCTACAGCTTAACGTGAATTCCGAACCCCTCACACACATCTGTAAACTATTTGTTATTATAAATGACAACAGATGGCGCCACGAACAAGAATGTAACCCATATAAGGGTGTTGTCTTGCACAGGGATTACAATGTAAGAGCAAGGGAAAGAAAAGAACGCGACGGAATTACTGATGGCGGGCGGTGGCTCGAATAAGTATTTTGTAATGTGAATAAAATGTCCTTTTTATACCAACTGAAAGTTGTCTCAATTAATGATAAAAGAAAAAAAAGAAGATAACACATCCATGCCACCGCCAGGATTCGAACCTGAATCCTGTGTACCAAAGGCCAGAGAGCTAGCCACTTGGCCCTCAGGCCTCTAGAGGGAATAGGAGATCGAGGTGCCGTGTGGTCATAAAGGACTGCCGAGCCAGCTGTTTTGTTTTATTAATGGTTGAATATTCATCACTGGTTGATTGGTTAGTCGTTCTACTGTCATTTTTTGCAATTAGACCGGGACCTACAGCATTCCTCGCTGTGATTTAGCTAGTTCAGATTGCAATTAGGCATGAATAAATGTGTTTTTGAATTTTGTTGTTTATTTTAAAGTTTCTCCTTTAGCGGCGTGGATAGGATCGGTACCTGATAAAAACGTTAAGGGAAGGAGGAATTCATTATTGGTAGTTGTTCGAATAGATACCAAAGTTGTACGAATACGTATTTAGAGGTGTTTTTTTTTTTTTTTTTTTTTTGAAAGTGCGACTCGACTTGTAATGTTAGAAACATTAGTGTTGTTGTTGTTGTTGTTTCTTGTCCCACTTGGTAGAACATCTAGACCATGCCCACGAACCCTTATGGACTCATGGAGGGAGAAAAACGGGGCAGCTTTGTTGGGATGGAGCACCCGTAGGTAGAAGTCTGACATGGCTCCATGACGCTCTAAATCATATGAGACCGGGATCTATGGCTTAAAGTGGATACAGAATCACTACAAATATCCATGACACCGCCAGGACTCGAACCCGAAACCTGTGGCACCGAGCGCCAGAGCGCTAGGCATTCAGACCCAGAAAAAAGGGAATTTAACCATTAGTAAGAGTTAAATTGGTTTGAGTAACGTAATTAGCAATGGCATTCTTACTGAAAATGTCAGGAAATACGTTTTACAAGAGTTGAAAAATGGGTTAAAAATAATAAAACTTAATATAGTAAGGATTTAATAGTAAAGTCCAAGGCATACGAAGAGGAGAGCGTGAAAGGACTGGGCGAGATGATTAGAGTAGAAAGCGAAACACGTAACAGGAAAGAAACAGAAAGCGAATTTAAACTTGAGAAAATTCGGGTCTCGAAATCCAGTGTCACTCCAGTGACCAATGAGGAAACAGTAACGAGGCGCCATTCCTTCAGTCTACAAATCGACAAGTATTTGAATTTGCAAGCATCGGTTAATCGGCAAGTATTGGAACAAGAGTGGATGACATCAATCTTCACTTGGCGACTTTTGATTGTCTTGCTCAAGGTTCTCTAAAGGTGCACTCTAAAAGATTTCTAGGAACTCCCTGGGGTATTTCAAGGAAATGTGTTGTTGTTACTAACCCCTACCCTGGTGCAAAAAGCCTCACCAAGTTCAGAAGATCTCGTCGCAGGCAACTGGTCCGTGGCTGGGAGTAATATGCAGCTTCACTTTAGCGAAAACCACTAGGGCTGAAAACTGGATATATGTGTCCAAATATTATAATAAATATAGTTATTCTTTTTCTTGTCAAAGACAGCTTTCCTTACAAACAATTAACCTTTATGGTTGCCTTTTTTTTTTTTTTATTCACGTAAAAGGGCCAAACATAAATAATGCACCAAAGAAGGTTTCCGGGAAACTAGAATTATTATGGTTGGCTGCAGAAATGCTGTTGTCTATGTAATTTTTTTTTTTCCAATGCAGCTGGCAAACACTAAGACAGCTTGGTCTTCGATACCTTAAGACAAGCGCTGCACAGCCGTACTCACTTTGCATGACCCAGGGGGCGCGTGTCACTTGAAGATAAGCCACGGACGCGGAGTCACAATGCCCCGCAACGCTCTACGATCCTATTAGGACCGGGACCAACGGTTTAAAGTGGATTCCGAACCACTCCAAACACCCATGGCACCGCCGGGACTCGAACCCGAAACCTGTGGTACCGAGCGCCAGAGCGCTAGCCACTCGGCCATTCAGGCCCCTGTGTATGTAATTTAAATTATTAAAAAACTTTCCATTCTATCCTATGAGACTCCACTGCCTGTAAGCTGTGAAATTGATCATTTAACACTAACTGAAAATGAAGAACTAGTAGTTAAGGATTGAGGATTAAATGTAAGAAATTATCCCTTGAAACTTTCTTAAAAAAAAAAGAATGCGTGACAATATCTCAAAACGTTTGAAAGTTTTACTGCAATATTCAACATCCTATTTATGTAAAATGGCCTTTTGCACCCTCATCCTAACTCAGTGTAAAAAATAGAAAAAAATATTCAATATAGTGACGAGTCAATGAGAGATTGCTTTTCAAACATATTCCCAAACATTGAGGAAATAGCCAGGACACTTCAGACTCGAGTTTCTCATAAACACAAGAATGAATAAACTTAAGGTGCGTTTCAGTTTATTTTTTATCGCATTATTTTTCTGTAATATTCGACTTGACTATTATAGCATATTTCTCAGAAATTTGTCTACAGTGCGCCCTACAACTATTTGTAGGACTTCAAATGCGCTTTGACTTCCAAAATTTGAGAACCACTGTTCTAGTTAGAAGACTGGAATTAAATGAAAACCAATTGAGTTACTCTGTTGCTTTTCCTTCACAGGTAAATATCAAATAAAAAGAGCATTATAATGCAATATCTTGCAAAAGCCCTAGCTTTATCAAGTGCAAATTAAAAATAGAAAAAAAAGTTTTTGCAAATAATATAAATGATACGTAATGAATATGTATCCATAAGTAAAAAAAATGCTTGGCACAAATGATTATTAACGTAATGCTTTGTTCGCCAGTAGAATTAAAAGTCGTTTATTAAGGTAAGAAATAAGTAAATACCGTAATTTGCAGCCTGTAAACTCCAGCTGCAGATAATTCATACACAAAATAATTCGCCGTGCAGTGGAATCCAAGGTCGGAATTAACTTTTTACGCGTAAAATTCTGTTTCTGAAGTGGTACTTGAAGTATCTTTGGCTTTGTCGATTTTAAAATAATATAAAAACATAAATATAATCGGCTGGGATGATATAGAGGTTGAAAATATAAATTAGAATTTATTATAAGAACAAAATGAATAGCAACTATCCTACAAAAAATTTAAAAAAAAAAAAAACTATAGCATCTCAAACATTTTTCTTCTTAGAAACCTCATTTTCACTTCGAAATAAAATTACCTTTGTTTTCACCAGATAATTTTTTTGGAACAATTATATATTATTTCAGTATATAATTATTAGCTCATGAAAGGCATTTAAATACATATTATGTATCAAGAAGCTCGTGAAAGAAATTTTTTTAAAGTTTGAAAGTACACTCATGTCCATAAATTAAGGATAATGAAGATCAGGCAAAAGAAAGATACAGAAGCAAAACAAATTTGACGTATTTGTAAAGTCTATTTATTAAACAAAAGGTAAAAAAAAGAGCAAAAAAAAGATGCTATATGTTTGACATAATTAATAAAATTATGATTTTTACTCCCTGGAGCAAATTTCAAAAAAAAAAAGAACCTATTTACAAAAACAGTATAACATGGTTAGTATGATGGTTAATATGGAGTATGTCTCCCGGACGATGCAATACAGGCCTTACAACGCCTAGGTATGCTGAGTATCAAATTATCAATCTGATCTTGGGGAATATTACACCACTCATCAAGCAATGCCCTCCGAAGTTCCGGTTGATAGGTGGGAGGGGGTTGACGGGCTGCAATTCGTCGGCCAAGTATATCCCACACATGCTCTATTGGATTCAAGTCCGGTGAGTATGCTGGCCAATCCATACGGGTGATATCCTTCAATTGAAGGCATTCGTCTGCAATGTTTGCACGGTGAAGACGGGCGTTGTTATCCATAAACAGAAATTCAGCCCCCATGGCGCCCCGAAACAAACGTACATGTTGTTCCAGAATGCCATCCCGATAGATGTGGCCTGCCATCGTTACACTCTGAACATGCAGGTCAGTTCTGGAACCAAGAATACCCTCCCTAAACGAGCCATCCTGCACCACCGTAACGGTGTCGTTCAATGGTGTTCTCTCTTGGTGGTAACGGGTAACTGGCGCTCTCCATATGAAAGTCCGGCGAGAATCAGTCGTCAGAAACCTGGACTCGTCGGAAAACATCACACAAGACCACTGTTGCGGTGTCCACAATGCATGCTCTCTACTCCAGGTTAATAGCAGGCGACAGTGAGTTGCAGTAAGTGGAACACATCTTACAGGTGTCCGAGCGTATAGACCAATGTGCCCTAAGAGTCTGTACACGGTCTGCCTTGAAACTGTCGTACCGGTAGCCGAAGAGAGCTGACGAGACAGGTCTGATGCTGTGCACCGTCTGTTTCTTTTGGCAGTAACTGCTAAATACCGGTCCACATTCGGCGTTGTAACTCGGGGGCGACCTGTGCTGTAACGTACTCACATTACCATCATCTTGGAATCGTTGCCAAAGCCTGGAGATGACACTCTGATTCCAAGTTCTCGGATACTCCCAGCTGGGTACGTCCACATTCCAGTCGTCCGATAGTTCTACCATGTAAAAAATATCCAAATGCTTCCTTTGTGCCATAACTATGCGGTTATTGCACTGAAAGGCTTTTAAAGCGCTTGCGAACAATTTTACTTCTTTGCCACCATTCCTTATATACCCCTCTCTTACACTCTCATCATTGTGACGTACTATCCGCCACCTGGTGGTTTCCTGTAATTTGCATATCCTTCTTTTTAAGATGTGTGTGATAATTCTACAGGTGACATTTTTATTTTAGAGTTCAATTTTTGTGTGATTCTGAATTATCCTTAATTTATGGACATGAGTGTAGTTAAGAAGACAAAAAATAAAAACCCTCCCCAATACAATATCCATAATTTTGTGGATACAAAATAACACATAACAGTGAATAAAAGAAATATTCATGAAAGAGCTATGTCTATAAAACTACAAAACAAACAACAATTACAAACCATTATATACAAAACCATTATATCTATAAAAACTGCTATCTGTAAAGCGAATACTATTCTGAAGATTCTCTCTGAACACTATGAGGACTATACTGAGCAATTCTCCAATAAAGATAAAAGAAATAGTATATAAAAAATATAAACAAGAAACAAAAGAAAAGGAAACAAACAAACTTCAAGAAAGAATTTTATTTACTTCCTACTTTATCCCCGATCCCTTTTTTTTATTCACTCGTACCCATTGGAGTGTCATCCTGTCTCTCATCATAAAAAACACGTCTTCCAACGCCCACAGATCCTTTAAGTCCTTCACATTTTTTTTTCCTTATTTACTCAATTATCTTCAGATAAGCGTGGACTTTCGGGAGATATTTTTTTCGGGAATTCTTTTCTCACCGACACTCCCAGAAAAAGGAATTGCCGCACATTATACGCAGTGGCTTAAAAGCGCATTGAGGAACTCGTAAAGATTTTTAACAGATCATAGACACGAAATGATTGTAAATTACTATTTATAGGCATTTTTTCTTCAGGTTTCGATTATAACAAGCGAGGACTTATAAATATCATTTATTCTTTCGTCATTTAATGCACATTTAACAAAAATTACTCTAGATAGTTATAAATAAAACTAGCTGAACCCGGCATACGTTGTCCTGTAAAAAAAAGAATGAATTGTAGAAAACTACATGTTGCGAATATATTCTCCATGTTCCAATATAGGTGCATACTTATTTTCACTGATATCGTTTGAACGGTCTATAAGAAAAACCCACAGCACCTTCTGGTGGCAAGTTACGATAAAGTGGATAGCGCAAACCTATTTTCCATACTCGAACATATATTATTACTAATTTTCATAGCGATTGGTATAGGATACTTCTATATCAACTTTTATTGAACGTTCAATATAGTCGATATTTCTATATTGAACGGTATAGCAGTTGATAGACTGCTGCACCCTCTGGTGGCGACTTAGAACAAAGGGGATAGCCTAAAAACATTCTTCATGTTTTGTCAAACACATTCACAAAAATGTCATTAAAATCGGTTCAGCCGTTTAGGTGGAGTTCAGTAACAAACACGTGTACAGAAGGTTTATATATATATGAAATATATATATGAGCGCCACCTATCGGGTCCCATTGTGAATCTAAACCATCCAGTGACCCACGCAAACAGACACGAAATATTTATCAAAATCTGCCCAGCCGTTTAGGAAGGGTTCAGTGACAAACATACGCACGGAAGAATTATATCGATTACAGCGCTACCTACCGAGTTCAGTTGGGAATTTAAATGATCCAGGAGCCTACTCAAACACACACAAAAAATTTCATCAAAATCTGTCAAGCCGTTTATGAGGAGTTCAGTGACCAAAACATGTACAAATGGGTTTTGGTTTGTCGTTGTACTGTCATTTTGTACAAAAGAGGGGCTAAATAGACAGGACCTACAGTTTAACGTGGATTTCGAACCACTCATAAACATCCATGCCACCGCCAGGATTCGAACCTGAAGCCTGGATACTAATGGCCAGAGTTCTAGCCACTTGGCCACCAGGGTGCCACATGTGCAGTGGAATTATATATATAAAGATATATTCCTAATATTTAAATAGGTTTTTTTATTAAAATAGAGCCAGATCATGTTCCAGCAAAATCTAAAACTCTTTCAAAAGTCTTGTAAAAGTTTTTTTTTTTTTTTTCTAGAATCGCTCTTTGATTGAAATCGAGAAAAGATGAATTTCTGTGTGCCTTTGTCTTTTCTTCCAGACATCTCCATTGTTTGAAGAAAAGCCGAAAGTCCCGCAAGAATAGCGTTCTTTCGAGGATTTTTCAAAAGAGCGCTATTCAGTGATTTCTGAAAGAATACTGTTCTTTATCTCAAAAAAAGAAATGGAAAATTTTTTCTTCTTTGATCTAGTGTGGCAGAAGAATTTTCTTTACTACACGCTCGATCCAATTGGAGAAGACGACAGGAATACTTTTTTTTACTGTTCGATATAAAAAATTTTATCCTCTTCATAGGAAAAAGCTGAAGAAGGTTTCATGAAGTATTGCTAATTTTTATTAGCTTAGAGTACATTTTTTTTAACTGTAGGAGTAGTGGCTCTTGTCAAGTGGGACAAAACCGCTACTTCTTCAGAATCACGTTATTTGTATTGATTTTCATAACACACGAGGGTTTTTAACAGTTTAGTGAATATTTTTCCGGCAAGTGAGATGTATCACACTTTTACAAAATATATTTATTTTAAAAAAAGCCAAAGTATATATTTATTTTGATTAGCCAACCAATGTATTAAAAAAATATGTGTGCCTCCTTATATTCAAAAATGAACTGTCGAAAGGATGAGAAAAATTGAACTTTTAGATTTTAAAAGAATATTCTTGCGAACATAGGACAGATAGTGCCTTTTTTTTCAATTCCTTCTATTAGCTCACACTCTCCTATATATATCTTGTTCAAACTTTCAATCGTTCATAAAATACTTTTCATTCATCCACTCAACTTCAAATACATTTTTTTAACTTGTACTGGAGGACACTGGATGTTAATACAGTATTTTCAAATATTAATTCAGTAGTTAAATTTAATTCACTAATTTTGAGTTTTTTTACATTTACGTTGCATGTATCTAATAATAGATGGCGCCAGATAAACTTTAAAAAATGAATGAAAATTATTTATAAAGAACTTTCTGCAATAGAGTGAAAATAAAGTAGGAATTGACTTAATTTTTTTTCTTTACTTGTTATGGATGAGTTTACTGTTATGAGTTCGCAGAATATGAATAATTAAATTATATTCTGCGAACTCATGATGCATTAGTAGACCATCTTGGAACATCTTAAAATGAAATCACATAGAATCTACTACATCTTAATATAGCAGGTTCTATGTTTCCCTTTAAGTGACCTCAGTGAACATCCCTAGATACGTACAGTTGATGGTTGATAGCAGAGTTGAATGCCAGACTCTTAACTGTAGATGTTAGTGCTTTTGGTTCAACTTACACCTGTGAATTGTTTTTTTTTTTTGAAAATGAAATGGACCTTGTGGAACACAACACAAGCTCACACATAACGGACGCTATCCTGCAACCACCCATTACGATGATGAGCAATACCCAAATGGAGATCGATTAAAGAGTGAATAAACACATATCGCACGAGTAAAACAAATATTTTTGGATGATTTCTTATTTTTTTTATTTCGTTTATATTACATATTTTTTATATTTCATATCTAGTGTTCTATATATCTTTACAATGCGCTTTTATGTATCATTGTTATTATGTCTTCTATGTTTAGATGTAAGAGTAATAGTCAACACAAAAATAACAACTCACTATGTTTCAATTTTCCACTCCACAAAAATGTCTTTAGTGAGTCTAAATCTAATAGGGGGATATTTAAGTTTATCTGCTGCCCGCAGAGTTAGGATGCATTTCCGAAGTGGTCCGCAAGATCATTTGGGTTCATTTCATCTGGATTAAGAAGTGGACTGAACTAAATAAGACCCATTTATAAACGCAATAAGCGAACCGAATGATAGTCATCGAATCAACGCCAGGTATGGGCAATGTAAAAATAGGTAGTCCTCAAATATCAAAATTTTTTTCTTTAAATTTAATTTAGGAAGCAACACAGAAGCTGCAAATCTTCCAGCAGCCAAAAGATGTCCATTCCAGATTTGGGTTAAAATAAGGATTAATGTGGATCCACCAAAGTAGGATCTGACAGGACTGATCTGTGGCAGTTTTACATAGACAGGTGAATGCATTAAGGAAAAATAAGGATATGAGAATTAATAACACAACATGCTACAACATAGCTTACTGTGCTTTATGCCAATGCTGGATTACTGACACTATGCCAGCTAACAATAGTCCATGTTGTTTCCCTTTATCGAACATTTTTCTTCAACAGTAGTTTACTAATTTTCAGGAGTTTCTTTAATTTCCTAATTTTTAGACTTTTTTTTTAGTCTTTTCACCTACTTTTATTGAAATACATATATAATTCTTCTGTGCGTGTGTTTTGTCACTGAACTCCTCTTAAGCGACTTGGCCAATTTTGATGAAATTTGGTGCGTATGTTTGACAAAACATGGAGAAATTTTTTTAGGCTATCACAATTGTTGTCAGTCGCCACCAGAGGGTGCTGCAGTCCATCCACTTCTATACCGTTCAACCCATCGCTATGAAAATGGGTCATACTATGGATTCGAGTATGGAAAAAATAGGTTCGCGCCCTCCACTTTAGTGTGACTTGCCACCAGAGGGTGCAGCAGCATTTCAACTTATAGACCGTTCAAACTATATCCATCAAAATGAGTATGCACCTATAGTGGAACATGGTTTGGTTTGTCGCTCTATGGTAATCTTGTGCACATTTTAGGCTAAACAGACCTCGGCCTACAGTTTAACGTGGATTCCGAACCACTCACAGACATCCATGCCACCGCCAGGATTCGAACCTGGAGCCTGGGATACCAAGACCAGAGCGCTAGCCACTTGGCTACCAGGCAGCTGATGGAGAATAGAGTATATTCGCGATATATCTTTTATATTTTTTTTTTTTTTTTTTTTTTTTTTTTTTGCAGAACGACGTAATCCGGTTGTCTGTTTTTCCTGTATCCCCATGACTTTTAGAATTTGCTTTAATTTCCTAAATTTTAGGTATGACTGCACCAAATTTGCTATTATCTCATATTGTTTGTCATTAATGTGAGATATTCCGATGTAATCTTTAACAAGTTGGTTTCCTATAAGAAGACTTGGTTAAGCCTCTGACACTGGGAATCGAACAGTTTGTCCACTCGCTTACTACTAGAAGGTCATGAGTAAAGTATGCAGTAAATTATCGCATTATCAGTTTTGGAATTGGGCCTGACTGGCCGAGTGGCTAGATCTGGCCCTCGGTACCACAGCTGCAGTTTCGGGTTCGAGTCCCGGCGGTGCCATGAATGTTTGTAGTGGTTCGGAATCCACTTTAAATCGTAGGTCCTGGTCTAACAAGATCGTAGAGAGTTGCGGGGCATTGTAACTCCGCGTCCGTATCTTCAAGTTACACGCGCCCTGGGTAATGCAAAGTGAGTAACGTCTGTGCAGCGCTTGCCTTAAGGCATCAAAGACAAGTGCCTAAGTGTTTGCCAGCTGCATTAGAACAAAAAAATTTTTGGAACTATAAAAGATCTAAGAAAAGCAACCAAACCAGTAAAATATTTGTTCAACGTACACAGTTTATTCAAAAATTCCAGGACTGAACGCTCAAAGACCATATAACATTACAATTAATAATAAGTTTCTATATAGTCTCCTCCCAATTCAAACGGCTTGATAGCCAATCGACTAGTGCTCTGGACGTTGGTACCACAGGCTTTAGGTTCGAATCCTGACGGTGGCATGGATGTTTGTGAGTGGTACGGGATCCACGTTAAACTGTTACTCCCAGTCTGATTAGCTCAAAGTGTGCAAAAAATGATCGTAAAGCGACAAACCAAACCACCCAAGACTCCAAGTCTTCGAGTCCTGACGATGGCATGGATGTTTGTAATGGTTCGGACTCCACTTTAAACCGTAGATCTCGGTCTAATAGATCGTAAAGCATTGTGGGTAGTGTTACTCGCGTCCGTAGCCTATCTTCAAGCTACACTTGCCTCCTGGGTAACGCTAAATGAGTAACTTCGGTGCAGCCCTTGCATACGGCATAAAGGTTAAATGTCTAAATATTTGCCAGCTGCATTAGGAAAAGAAAATATTCTATAATACCAATAGATACGTTCATTTTCCAAAAGAAATGTAGGACTCATAGGGGTAGTTTTTTTTTTTTCTACATATGTGAACCAGGGCCTGAGTGGCTAGCGCTCTGGCGCTTGGTACCACAGGTTTCGCGTTCGAGTCCCGGCGGTGCCATGGATGTCTGTAGTGATTCGAATCCACTTTAAACCGTAGGTCCCGGTCTAATAAGACCGTAGAGTACTACGTGCGCAATGTTACTCAGGTCCTGGCTTATCTTCAAGTTACAAGCGCCCCTAGGTAATGCAATGTGAGTAACGTCTGTGCAGCGTTTGCCTTAAGGCATACAAGACAGCTGTCTAAGTGTTTGCCAGCTGCATTATAATAAAAAACGTATATGAACCAAAATTTTCTTATTGTAAAAGTATTTAAAAAAATAAAATAACATCCTATTAATATAAAAACAAAATGAAAATATAAAATATTTATTAACCATTTTGTTTCTTTTTAAATGATTGTGTTTTTTTCTTATTACTTATCGATATTAATAATAACACTCCATATTAAATTATATATTTACCTCTCTTTTATCAATAGTTAGCGTATTCTATGGTCGACATTCATTTTCATACAGATAGTCAATACCAGATACAAAAAATAAAACAATTAAGTTGGCAGCTACACTTTCGAAGTTTTCAATTTATCCATTTCCAATAATTTTCAAGCCTGCCGCCTATAGGTGTGATCCTTATGAAATTGACATGGAACTATCGATTTCTTCATAGTATTTCCAATGGTGACGTCTCCATGGCAACGGGAAACATGTGAGTCCTATGATTAAAGATAGTCATAGCAACCGAAAGAAAACAATAAAAAAATCAGAGCGTAATGGATGTTAACTATGACGAGCTTTTGTTCACTAGAGCGGTCTTTTCTACTAATTATTGGCTAATAATAAAGTCACGGTTACGAGTTAAAGAATAGTAATCGTTCAAGAAAGATAAAACCCTCATGTCTTCTTAATAAATCATACATATAACAATAGGTGGAAAATAAGAATATTTTTTAACTGAAAAAAAACTACAACAGTTTGTAATATATGTTTTCGCCTGATTGTTCATTACTACGCATATATTTAAGATTGTGTCTTCTTTTTGAGGCTTGAGTTGCTGCTCGCGCTCTGGCGCTCTATACCCCTGGTTTCGGGTTCGAGTCCCGGCAGTGCCATGGATGTTTGTAGTGATTCTGAATTTACTTTTTCCTCCTTAGGTCCCGGTTTCATATGACAGTAGAGCGAGCGCCACAGAGCCCAATCGGACTTCTTCTCACCCGCATCATTCCCAAACTGTAAAGGCAACTCAGCTCTACGCACAGTGATGTGATGCAGTGCGTTGTAGTAGTAGTCGTCTAATTAGCCTAACGTGCGCAAATGTGCATAGTAATAGTGTAGCAGTATATATAATATTGTATATTACATATTATACTAATATATTATATATTAGCCTGATGGCCAAGTAGCTAGTGCTCTGGCACTCGGTACCACAGGCTTCGGATTCGAGTCCCAGCGGTGAATGGATGTTCGTAGTGATTCGAATCCACTTTAAACCGTAGGGTCGTAGAGCGTTGTAGGGGTAGTGTTTTTCGCGTCCGTAGTCAACCTTCAACCTGCACATGCCCCCTGAGTAGTGCTAAATGAGTAACAACGGTGAAGCCCTTTTCTTGGGGCATAAAGATTAACTGTCTCTGTATTGCCTGCATTAGAACAACAACAATGTTTTAAAATTTATAAACACTAATGGTAAAGTTAAATCTCAAATTATTTTTTATACAGAGTTAAAGATCTGGGGGCCTGATGACCGAGTAACTAACACTCTGTCGCTCGGTACCACAGGTTTCGCGTTCAAGTCCCGGTGGTGCCATGGATGTGTAGTGGTTCGGAGTTAACTTTAAACCGTAAGTCCCGGTCTCACATGACAATAGAGTGTTGGGCGTAGGTCTGACAATCCTACCCCCGTAAAAAGGAAACAGCTACTGTCTAGAAATCTGCCAGCAGGCAGATGGCCTTGGTCCATCATGGGGCTGTTGCGCAACTAATGATGATAATGATGGAACATATTTTATTCAGTGCTTTTTCTATTCTAATGCCGTCTAAAAGATTAGATTATTTGTCAATAACTGCGGCCTGATGGCCAATTGGCTACAGCTCTGGCCTTTGGCAACACGGGCTTCAGATTCGAATCCGGTCGTTGGCATGGATGTTTGTGACTGGTTCGGAATCCACGGTTCCGACTATAGGTCCCGGACTAATTACCCCAAAGTGTGCATAACATGACCATAGAGCGACAAACCAAACCAAACCGTTTCGGGTTCGAGTCTCGGCGGTGCCATGGATGTTTGTAGTGGTTCGGAATCCACTTTGAACTGTAGGTCTCGGTCTCGTAGAGCGTTGTGTGTGGGGGAGGGGGTAGTGTCACTTGCGTCCGTAGCCTATCTTCAAGCTACATGTGCCCCCTGAATAGTACTCAATGAGTAACGTCGGTGCAGCCCTTGCTTATGGCATAAAGATAAACTGTCTCTGTATTGCCAGCTGCATTAGAAGAATAACAGTATTTTGAAATTTATAAACTCCAGTGGCAAAGTTAAATCTCAAAAATCATTTCTTAAATTATTTTTCATGCATAGCAAAGGTTTGATTCTATAAATATTTTTATTTTATTTTTTGCATATACTATAGTCATTTTGAAACTATCTATACTCACATTGTTAAACTGCCTTTCTTATTTTTGGATAAATTTTTCTTTTATGCTCATGTGAACTTTTCATCGCTAAAAAGATTTTTCTACTTTTATTCCCCATTTTATTCATCTTTCGATCGTTTAACGTTCTATTTTCTGAGATAGAAGATTTTTTTTTCGCTCCATTTACCTCATAGGTTGCAAGTGTATAAAAGGTTTTACACACTGCTTTAAAATTTGGTCTTCCGACATAAAAAAAAATACTTTTCTTGGGTAAATTTTTTGTGTCAGTATTTTATTTATAAGTGTTTCACTTTTATCCTACATCGTTTTCTTTTAAGTATGTTAGTTACATTTATTTTCTTTATGTTGTTTTCTCGTTCATCCTATATCTTCTTCTGTTACGTATTGTAATTTTTTTCACTTTTATTTATATTGGTATCCCGTTTATCCTGTATCTTTTTCTTTTTAGCATTGCAGTTTCATTTATATTGATTTATCTTTTATGCTGTAGCATTTTTTTTTAACATTCGAATTATTTTCATTTCATTTATATTGATTTATCTTTTATGCTGTAGCATTTTTCTTTAACATTCTGATTATTTTCATTTCATTTATATTGATTTATCTTTTATGCTGTAGCATTTTTCTTTAACATTCGAATTATTTTCATTTCATTTATATTGATTTATCTTTTATGCTGTAGCATTTTTCTTTAACATTCGAATTATTTTCATTTCATTTATATTGATTTATCTTTTATGCTGTAGCATTTTTCTTTAACATTCGAATTATTTTCATTTCATTTATATTGATTTATCTTTTATGCTGTAGCATTTTTCTTTAACATTCTGATTATTTTCATTTCATTTATATTGATTTATCTTTTATGCTGTAGCATTTTTCTTTAACATTCTGATTATTTTCATTTCATTTATATTGATTTATCTTTTATGCTGTAGCATTTTTCTTTAACATTCTGATTATTTTCATTTCATTTATATTGATTTATCTTTTATGCTGTAGCATTTTTCTTTAACATTTCGAATTATTTTCATTTCATTTATATTGATTTATCTTTTATGCTGTAGCATTTTTCTTTAACATTCGAATTATTTTCATTTCATTTATATTGATTTATCTTTTATGCTGTAGCATTTTTCTTTAACATTCGAATTATTTTCATTTCATTTATATTGATTTATCTTTTATGCTGTAGCATTTTTCTTTAACATTCTGATTATTTTCATTTCATTTATATTGATTTCAAGTTTACTCAGTATCGATTTCTAGCGCTAACCTAATGGCGAGTGGCTAGAGCTCTGGCGCTCGGTACCATGGGTTTCGGGTTCGAATTCCGGCGGTGTCATGGATGTTTGTAGTGGTTCGGAATCCATTTTAAGCTGAAGGTCCCGGTCTAACAGGATCGTAGAGTGTCACAGAGCCCAATCCGACTTCTTCTCACCCACATCATTCCCAAACTGTAAAGGGGCCACTCAGCTCTAGGCACAGTTATGTGGTGTGGTGTAGTAGTAGTAATAGCATTGATAGTCGGGTTACGTGGTGGAAGTTTATAAAAAAATTTCCATAACATACACAAATACGGTGGGTTACCTTTATTTACTCCTAAAACGAATTTGAATTCTCGTTTGGGTTTTAGGGTTATTTTTTGTTGCAAACTTTTCTTTAAAAATCAAAGAAATGTTTTGGTTTATGAAGTTACTATTTGGTTCAATTACTATTGACGAAATTTATAATTTGCATAATATTACAAGCAAAATTCATAATTTGTTTTTATTGAGTAAAATATTATTTTTTTTATTTTTTTTATTTCATAAAATTCTATTGTAGCTAAATACAAATTTTTGAATTTTCAAAAACCTGTCATCATTAAAAATTTAAGCTATAAATAATAATGCTAGTCGTAATTCAATTTCTAATGGTCAATAAATATTTCAAGCTAATTTTGCCGTTGTTTTCAAATGCCTAGCAATAAAGTAAAAACTGCCACTTCACTTCGAATCTTAACTGAAGGCTCGGAATTTCCCATTTCTATGCTTAGCTATGAAGGTCAGAAAGCTTGAAACAATTACTGGAATGTGCCCTCCAGTAGCTGCCATAGATCCCAAAGAGGGTGACCTTGGGCAACGTCATACATACTCTCCAGTAAGCAGAAGTCACCCTACCTTCCAATGGGCAGATTCAAGATCCTGATGGACCAAAATGCCCTCAATAAAAGTTGCAGAAACAATAACAGCACAATATTTCACATTGAATGTCTTTTGTGTTGTTATTGATGTGCATTTTTTTCTAATGCAGCTGGCAAACACAGACAGCTTGATCTTTGGATGCCTTAAGGCAAGTGCTGCACAGACGTACTCACTTTGCATTACCCAGGGGGGCGCGTGTAACTTGAAGATAGGCCACGGACGCGGAAATGTAACAATGCCCCCGCAACGCTCTACGATCCTATTAGACCAGGACCTACGGTTTAAAGTGGATTTCGAACCACTCCAAACATCCATGGCACCACCGGGATTAGAACCCGAAACCTGTGGCCCGAGCGCCAGAGCGCTTTTCCACTCGGCCATCCAAGCCCCTTTATAAATAATGTAAATTTAATTTTTTTAAATATTTGCCATTTATATTCTATTAGTAAAACTTCTTGTGTACTATTTTCCTAGTTCCTTCTATACTATTTTCGGTACTATTTTCCTCCAAAGAAATTAAAAATAAAATATTCATTCATATGAACTTTTTTAAATTTTTATTCTATATCATACAAAATGATCAGCTTTATAAACAAAATAATATTTCTTGCATCTATCTTTAGTAAGTGCATAGACTCGGTCCGTAAGATGTTTGCATTTTTTAAGTAAATACCCGTAGGAAAAAGGAGCCAAACTGCGGTGCAACGCCAACTGTGGTACGAAAAGAACGAGACATGTTTGTCCCAAATTTTTGTTCCTTTAGAATTGATTTTACTGGACATGATTTGCCGCTTTACGGTCATTTGTGCAAACTTTAGGCTTATTAGAGCGGGATCTACAGTTTAACGAGGATCCCGAACCATTCACAAAACATTCCTACCACCACCAGGAATCGAAGCTGAAGCCTGTGGTGCCAAAGGCCAGAGCGCTAGCCAATTGGTCATCAGACTGCCACTTTAGAATTGGGAGACGTGCTCTATTTTATCGGGGTGCATTAACTGTAGAAATACCTGTTGACAGTTCTCTGGCTTTTCTTCGATACGACATGCAAATGTGGATCAACTGCATCGGATAATGTTTTCACAATGCAATTGCTTCTTTTCTAAATCGACATAGAGCAGCCTTATGGAAAATTGGCTAGCGCTCTAGCCTTTGGCACCACAGGCTTCAAGTTCGAATGCTGGCGGTGGCATGGATGTTTGTGAGGGTTCGAATCCACATTAAACTGTAGATCCGGTCTAATGAGTCTAAAGTGTGCACATAATGACCGTAGAGCGACAAATCAAAAAATCAAGCCAAGCTACCTATATAGAAACATCCATCCCTTTCCTCTGTATACTGTGAGGTACATCTCCAAAATGAAAAAAAAAAATTATTCACTTTTATCTTTGTTTTATTAATCTTGATTTTCCAGTCAAATGAGAATTTACAAAAATCCATACGATTCTTCTGAAATAATGACTGGCTTGTAATTTTTGCTTTCATCAGGAAAACATAAAAGGGGTATCGGTGCAGTAGTGACGCTGTTTTTTCTCCCAACAGGTGCGTCCACGTGACCGACCTGGGCGTAGGGTACGTGTCGACCATCACCACCATCCGGGTGCTGTACCTCCGGTGGTGCACGCAGCTCAGGGACTTCGGACTCACGCACGTCTGCAACATGAGGAACCTGGAGATACTCTCGCTGGCAGGTGAGTAGCTTTTCTTTCTCTCCCCTCCTACCCCGCCCCCCACCCCACCCCACCCTCACTGAGTGCATAAAACCGACGGAGAACAACATTTTAGGCCGTGACCAACATTGTTGAGCGATTTGTGACTAGATGAACAGTTGAGCTATTTAGCAAAGCAAAAATTATCTATCCAGCAAATTACATTGCGAGATAAATCAAATATGTCATTTATTCAGTGAAATTGCTTTTGAAACATTCTACAGGGTGATTATAATTAAAGTTCCAATTTCAAAATGTTGTCAAAAAAGAACCCCTCGCCACAATCAGTTCATATTTGAAATGAAGATATTCAAAGAAGAGGGAAATGGTACGGTATGGAAAAAAAATTTCCAAAGTATATGAATAGATGGCGCCGTAAGCGGCCTAAAGAAAGTGAATTCGGCTGCCAGTGATGCTGAATCGAAATTACAACGCATTTGGAACGAGTTGCACATTCAACCAACTGTAATGTTCAATGTGCTGGATTGTTTATGTTTTTGACTGAAAAATGACTTCCAAGTCATTCAACAGTTGTGACACTGTGAGTGGAAAGTCCCTCCACCACAGCGAGGTCCCATATCCAATTGGATGGTAACAAATCGGAGGAACTTTTTTTCGATGCCGATTTCCCCTTCTTCAAGCATCTTCAGTTCAAATTTGAACTCATGGTGACGAGGGGTTCTTTTTTGACAGTATTTTGAAAGTGAGAATTTAACTATAATCACCCTGCATATCCATTCAATATAATAGATTTCTACGTATTTGTGTGAAAATTAAGGTCCTTTTTCACAAAGTTTTCGACATAATCCTATACAGAGCCATGTTTATTCAATTTTTCAGCGCATCGTAAATAAACAAAGAGAACTTCTGTCACGTGACGAGCATCTTGGCTTCAACCTAGCGACCCCTATGTGTGCTCTATATCACTATTATTGTATATATGTGGATGGTTTGAGGCTTCTTCCTCTTAGGTATCGCAAAGCGACCTGGTGGCCAAATGGCTAGCGCTCTGGCCTTTGGTACCACAGGCATCAGGTTCGAATTCTGACGGTGCCATGAATGTTTGCTAGTGGTTCAGAATCCACTTTAAACTGTAGGTACTGGTCTGTTTAGCCCTCGTGGGCCCAAGATGACCGCAACAAATCAAACGAACCATAGGACAAACCAAACTAAACCATAGATATCGTAAATCTCAGAGCTCTAATACTCAAGACCTCGACAGAGTCAATGAAAATACATTCTGGCATAAATTTATAAGGAACAGAACAGCTTTAACAAACGCCAGAAGAGAATTCCATCAAGAACTTTGACGGCTCATCCTTCCATCTATAACTATTACCGTTTCACTGGAAAATGAGAATTTCAGTATAGTACAAGACTGAATGATTTCTCGATTCCTATTGGTTCTACAGGCCCTGGTGATCCTTTTCTCTCTCTATCTCTCTCAATTTCCCTGTAAATTTCGCATCGTCAAATGTAACGATCAATTATGTCACCATTTAACAATCTCTCTTGTTCTATCTCCCCCTCAAGAACAAGTGCGACAGTTTGGAACTTGCTCAGTTAATTACTACTCCAATGAATATGTTTATTTAATTTGGAAAATTGGCAGATACTTAATTTATTCTTTTTTGTTTTTAAATATGAATTTATTTTCCAATCATCCGCGTTCCGCACTTACGTATACCAAACGATTTTTTTTTCCCCAAAGAAAGAGAAAATTATTAATTCGTTTTCAAGGGAATGTGAACAAGATATATATATAGGGAGAGTGTGAGCTAATAGAAGGAATTGAAAAAAGGATTAGTTGGATGGAGAGCGTGTACCTGGACCAGCGGTAATGAGCACGGCTAGCATATATTAGGACTAGGGTTCGAATCTATTGGTTGCATTCACTGGCTGTATGACATGCACATGTCTAATAATTACCTGTGATATTATTACCAGAAGTCTGATAATGTATAAGAAGTCTAGAAATCTAATAATAATGTCTAGAAATCTAATTCTTCAGACAGCACGCCCAACAGTGTTCTAGTCGTGGCATTACAACAGTGAAACGCGAAACCCACCAATGTTTAACAAATAAAGAAAATTTGGTTTGTCGCTCTACGGTCATCTTGTGCACACTTTTAGGCTCATTGACAGGGACCTACAGTTTAAAGTGGATTCCGAATCACTGTAAACATCCCTGCCACCGCCAGGGATTCGAATATATGCAGCCTGGGGTACCAATGATCAGAGCACTAGCCAATTGGCCATCAGGCAGCTAAAGACAGAGAGGATCACGCATGTTATTAACAGATCTTTTGTCCTACAATGAAATGGAAAACATTAAATAAAATACTTTTCTTAAAATTTAAAAGTTTATTTTTCTATTATTATTAAACTAAAAGCGGGATCCTATTAACTATTTTAATCGTCAATCGAAACGCGAAAATCTTTCAAAACAGTTACCAATTATAAATTTTTTACGTAAAATGTAGATATTATGAGACGGACTCTAAGAAAAGCCCAAGCTAACTGATTTTGTTTTTGTTTTTACTGGAGATGAGTCCACCAGCGAGCTCCGTAAACTCCTGTGACATTTTTTTTCTCACTGGAAGAGTTCTGGTATTTCATTCCCAGCAAAGAGGAATGTATATTCTTTGACATAACTCCATCACTCAAATCTGACAGAAGTTCGGTGGATAGTTATATTACATGCAAGGAGTGTTTTACACTAATGAGAACAACCTGTCACTCAAATCATAGCAGATATTCAGTATCATGGATAATGAGGCCTCATGGAATTAGCGAATGTCTGTGCGACCTTCACAGGTCGAAATAGCTACATATTGAATATATGTAATGTGATTTGTTCCATCCTGATGGGTGATATACCATGGGCTGAGGAAGTGTCCACTCCAATGAGATGGGGAGGGAAACTGACCCTCCCTTGATGGATTGTCTTAAAAGGAGCTTTTTTTTTGGTGAAGAAGGGAGAGAGTTCTGTGACCAAAAGTGTTTTTTTTCTCTGAAGTGACTGAATAGACCGGAGATTTCACTTGTTACCAAAGTGAACCCCTGTGGTTTCGTGTTTCATTGCGCGTGATAATTGAGGTCTGTCGCAGATCAGGTAATTAGATTCGTCGTAGATTCGAGAACTCTGAAAAATCCCCACCTTGGAGGGAACTTCACTTGTGATTTGATCGTGCAACTTGTGGTCAAATTTTATTTTTAATTTTTAATTTCTTGTACTATAAATGCACAGAAGAAACATGCATTTAAAAGAACCGTTAGATACAATTGAAACATAAAAAATAATAAAGAAATATAAATTTATTAAAATCCATTAGCTACATTACGCAATAAATATTTAGGAAAATAACGTTCCCCTTATCCTGTGCATCAAAAGATTAGAATTTCATCAGAACACGAAATCTTGAAAATAATGGAAAGCCATCACATCTTGATGCCAGATTCGCGCACGAGACGCAGCTAACCAAATTTTAAAACCGCAGATATGATAATACTCCAGACGGAAAATTTAAATATCAAACTTTTCTCTAAAATTCGAAGGCCTGAAACTAGGACAGTAGACGGATTTTGTTTCTTTTTAAAAGTTAAGAACTTAAAGAGTGAAATACGTAAATCACGAAGGGGAACAGCTGCTGCCACGATTGTCGACGAGCGATAATTTTAAGAATGTCACGGCATCGCGCCTTATCTGACTTTACCATCGTGGTCTTTTAAGATCGAGACTAGCGACAATAGTGATTCACGGTAATACGACATAGTATCTTTAAATGTCACACAGGGCTTCGTTATTTTTCTTTAACTTGCACGTATCGATACGTTTGACTTTTTGCTTGCGAAGTAACGGAGAGAACAGTCTAGAATCTGAAAATTAATAAGGGCTCTAGTGGGTTGGCCCAATTTGCTCTAGTGCGAGTTTGGGGGAAGCTAAAATGATTTGCATAATTTCTAGTAAATATTAACACTTCCTCATCATCATCAATAGCACGACAGCCCAGAGTGAGCAAAAGCTTTCCTTTTGAAGAGATGTCCATACGTTCCTCTGGTGACAAGGGTCCTCCCATTCCTGACCTCCAGTACAACAAAATCTTTTCTCAACTACGTCTGTCCATCCCAACTGTTAAATTTCTGTTTTCGTTCTTCATTTGCAACATTTTCAGTTAGTTTCATTATTCATTATATTTTTAAGAAATTCAAATGTAAATTTTTGAATGCATTTATTCAGTATCCTAACAGCTAGTGATGAAATAGTCGAAACAAATCCAAAAACTTCTTTCCGAAAGCTAAAGGTCTGATCTTTAGAACAAAACAATTAAAAAATTCGATTTTGTTTTACACAAAACCCTGATTTGAACCTGGTTTTTAATACAGATTTCACGCTTTTAGAAAAAATGGTGTACTCTGAGAATTTGATTCAAACTGTGGCCGTAACCTATTAGGCAAAATGTTAAGAAGCGAAAATTGCGACAACCTAGACATCAATGTCCTAAATAAACTGAAAAGGATGTTCTAAACTTCCATGGCTTCTAAATATGCTCTGATTATTTATACTAGGATTCAATGTCAGTATCTTGATCTATTCAATTTGCGAAGCACAGCTGTTCATTGGCATGGTTTCAAATCGTTGATTTCGGCTTCCCTCCAGCACATCATTGTTAAGTGGCATAAAATGGATTTATTGGACACATAAAAGTGAGAGTCGGAACCATTTATCCAAATCAGGATCTTTTATCAAGATTAATTAAGTTCAATGCGTTAAAAACTTTGAGAAATTGTGAAAATGGATTTCAAACAATTCCTCATGAATTAGTTTTTTACAGTATTCCCAAGAATGAAGTAATTTTTTTTTTAAATAAAAGTTCTCATTATGTGAGGGAAATTTTCAAAGGAATTCGTCAGATAAACAATAACAATCAATCACTTCAAATTATTTCTCTTTTTCTGCCAAAATTTAAAACTTTCGGACTTTTAACGGCATATTCTAAATTACGACCATAATATATCAATAATAGTTCTTTTTTTTTTTTTTTTTTTCTTTTATCCTACTTGGCAGACAGTAAACAACTAGACCAAGTCCATAAATCCGTGTATTCATGGACGAAGGGAAGGGCGGGGGCAGCTTCTGTTATGATGAAATACCAGTGGGTAGAGGCTTGACTTGGTTTCGTGACGGAGGAGGGAAGTCACAAGTCAGGGAGGACTTTTAGGGGAGCTACCCCGCATGGAGGAGAAAAATCGGAAACTCCCGTCAGGTAGCTCGATTCACGAAACACGATGCTGAACATCACAAACATCATCGAGTCACCTCATTTTTGGAAACTGTCTACAACAAGTGTGGCCAACCGCTGACCGCATGCGAACCGCCTTGAATATTTTTGCGGCTCCCGAGATGCATCACACTTTTGCAAAATATATTTATTTTAGAATGGTCAAAGTAGTGAAAACCAATGCATTAAAAATGCATTATGTGTGCATCCCTCTACTCAAAAATGAACTGTCGAAAGGATAAGATAATTAACTTTGATTTTAAAATAATAATCTTGCAATATATGAGGAGATTTTGCCTGTTTCATTGATGAGTTTACTGAATAATTAAATTATATTCTGCGAACTCTTGATGCGCGCGCATCTTGAAACATCTATATAATAGGTTTGCAATATGAATATAAAAATGTCTATAGTGGGCTAAATCTAATATAGGGATATATAATTTTATGTGCGCAGTTAGGTTGCATTTCCAAAGTGGCCTGGGAAGATCATTTGGGTTACCCTGGTCTCAACAAAGGCCCCAGAAGATTGAACCTCCATCTTAATACTCACCAGCGGCAAGCGTTGCCATTGAGCCACGAGGTCGGGCAATAATAGTTCTAATTATGAATTAGTGGAATAAGCAATTCTTATAAACGTATTTTCTCCCCCTAACGCGCTGAATAAAATGAATATAAAAAATTCTGAAAACATCTTCAGAGCGTACTGTAATTTATCGATTATAGTTGTGTTCAGGTATAGTCCTTTTTCAATTTATGGCGCTATGTCGTTTTTGCTCATATTATATATGTTCGAATCTCAGTCCACCTGCGAGTTGTCCTGAGTTGGACATTTCAATAAACTGGAAGCAGTATTTTTTTGTTTTATTAATGTCATTACTTTGAAAAATGAAGCGTGAGTGACGACGTCATCTGTACATGACCAAAAGTCTCTTTCATCCTTTACGAAAGAGAGAGGAGGGGATTATGGATATTTCTAACCATTGTACAACATCGGTGACGATTACCAGAAAGAATCTTCTTTTTATCGGTCTACTCGGAGCAAAAACGAAGCATTTCGAATATTTGCGCAGACGGACGTCTTGGCTGTGCAGAACGACCGGAGGCAATGAGATCATATAACGAGCTGGATGATTTCCTCTTGAAATTTTTATAACTTCCCATTTCCGTTGATAATTTCCCTTAAAGTGGGGCCTGATGGCCGAATGGCTAGCGCTCTGGCGTTCAGTACCACAGGGTATCGGGTTCAAATCCCGGCTTTGCCCATGGATGTTTATAATGGTTTGGAATCCACTAAGCCGTAGGATGCATACAAGTCTTGAATGTATTCCGAATGATGAAATACGTAATCTTCGAGATACGATTTCTATCTGCCGGAAAAGGCTAAACGCCCTCGGGCCGTTCTTAACAATCTACAATTGTCCTAGACGAACTGGATCGGTTGTCATGTGTTTGTTCTTGCTGTCTTTAGGCAGTGAGTTCGACCCTGACCTGATTCTTTAGTCAACATTTCTAGCAGCGGTTCCTTCATTTCGTAGCGTTTAAATTTTTAATTTTTTGTTTAAATTTCTTTTTTTTTGTGTATTTATTTGCTACTTTTATTAGTACTACTTTTTACTTTTTAACTTTTTGTATTTTTTTTAACTTTGGGGGCCTAAATTCTGCTCACTTACTGTAATGCTCATATTTTACTGCAGATATTATCAATGCCTTCATCCCAACAAACCAGGTGTTTTAGGCCCTATGGGGGGCCAAGGAGCACCGAAAACCAAAGACTGACTGAAGCCATAGGTCCCGATCCTAACAGGATTTCGTAGAGCGCTGCGGGGCATTGTTACCACTGCATACACGCGCCCCCTGGGTAATGCAAAGTGAGTAACATCAGTGCAGCCCTTATGGCGAAGATCACGGTCTATTTGCCAGCTGCATTAGAAGAAAAAATTCCTTTAAAGTAAATTTCCAAACTATATTAAAAGTGTTCTTGCTGAGTAATGTTCCGGTATAAGTAAATAAAAAGTAAGTATATATATAAAAAAGTGAAAAACATCTCGCAACTATTTTTCAACTCTGTCTTTGCATTAAAAATGTTGACTTTTATGAAGTTCTTTCCGATGCCAACGTCTTTCTCAGAAATAAAATCTTTATTTTCCGTTGGGTCACAAAAAAAGGACTATCGATTTTATTTTTCTGTTTTCTAATGAGAGCCAAACAATGACCGCGAAGCAAGCGCAATAAATTAAGAGCAGATAGATGAATAAAAATCAAGATGGCTGCATTTGCACTGTTTCAGTTTGTTTCAACGACTTTGGATACCAATTAGTTGTAGAAAAATAATTATTCAAGATTGAGATGCTTGTTATGCTGAAAGCTGCCTCTTTATAACAGAACATATTGTGTTACTAAACAAGATTGCCTCATTATATGTTCATTTTACTTTTTAAAAAAGAACTGGCAATTTTTTTCTTTTAATAGATTTTCAGATTGTGATGGAAACTTAAAAAGTTTTGGTAAGAACAGTAAACTTAGTAAAAAAACAATTACTAAAAAAAGTAAGTTTAGTAAAAAAAATTAATAAAAAAAAAAAAAATTAGCAAAAATGTAAGTTTAGTTTAATAAAAAAGTAAACATTTTAAATAAGATAAATAATATCAGATTCTTTATCCCGTATACATCTGATATCCCTATCAAAGTAATTTTTAAAAATCTTTACGTTATTTAGTGCTGAAAACGGTTTCGATTTCGAAATTGCGCAAACAAAGTAGATGTGAATTGTTGCTAAATAATACTGTAATGTCTCGGTCTATACTAGATTATAACGGCTTCAACAAGTGGGCCACTTTCTTCGCCAGGTCCATGGGAACACTAAGTTCACAAAACATTATGAC